>JAOSBK010000004.1:35997419-36010408 GCA_027568895.1 Erythroxylum shatona | reverse complement strand
ATGCCTTTTATTGAATAAAACAAATTTTATACAATTAAAATTACAACCAAAATTGGCTGCAAGGGCATAAACCAACAGCTTGTGTTTCTTGTGTGGCTAGAACTTGATCAATTAAAACCATGCAGCTACTTCTGATTCTTGGTATTTGAAGGTGGACTCGATTCTGATATCGAAAACGGAATTTCGTTCCAAAACTCGGGCTTTATAGCAATTCATGTGAGAGTTTAAAGGCTTCAGGACATGATCTGCACTAATATTTTAGCAGTTAACTGTAGCGGAGAAGCAAGACTCAATTTTTTTTCTTTAGATATCAACATTACAATGAGTTCAAGTCAAACTCTCTACAGACTAGTACACTACAAAAAGAGATTAACTATAAAACGTAGAAATCTACATTACAGATACTACCATGAGAGATTCCTCCATAAGAAGTATATAGTAGGGAAAAATGCAGCTTCATAAAGTATTACATTAGGCATACCTTTTGCAGAGTTCCGAATGACCCAAGTTAATGTACGATCTCAAGAACAAGTTCCAGAAAGCAATAACCAACTTCTTGTCTTAAAAAGACTAGAACTTTGTAAATCAGCCCGGCCCTAGGTCGAGCTCGAGCCGACCAGTTCTTTGAAACAACCTTATAAGCCCATGGCTTCTTTATAATTTTACAATTTTACCTTTTCTTCTCTCAATTGGTGAGCTTGCTAACAAAAGAAACAAATTATCCCTAATTCAGTCGAGGAATGTCGTCGTTTTTGCAGGATCCGGACAAAAACCTGCTAGGCGCGCGATTGTCCAACCCCAGTTCGCTACAATAGCCTCCGGTTTCGCCTACTGTATGTCACGAAATACGTTTTTAAGCTTTCGTGTTATGTTTGTTATTTTCCATAGATTTTGAAATGCTTTTACGAAGTCTTTTTACTGGGTACCGATGGTTCTATGCAAATGATGATTTTAATGCGGAAAGTTAGGATGGATAGGTTTGAGTTAAATGGTGATGATGATGATGGTCATTGTTTTGGTGTTGGGAGAAACTCTTTTCTTGGAGAGGAGTGTGATTTAGATGGTGTAGATAGTGAATGGTTGGAAAATGATTCTTGTGTGGAGTGCTATAAAGCTGGTGAATTGTTTGTTTGTGGTGGGGTTGGATGCTTGATGGCTTATCATAAAGAATGTATGAACTTTGAGCCGAATTTCGATCAGATGGGGAAGTTTTACTGCCCCTTTTGTTGGTTCAAGCAGCAATTGGCAACTGCCATCCGATTGAAGAAAATGGCATTTCTGAAAAAGAGAGCTCTTTTAGATTTTATAGATTTGAAAGTGATTGGTAAAGTTCGAGAGAAGCATAATGATTTGGCAGATGATGGAGTAGATGAGGAGTTTGTGCTGGGGAAGGAAGTACATACTCAGCCAAAGGAAAGTGCTAAGGTGGCCAATTGTGATGAGGTTGAGATTGTGGTTGAAGATCACGTGGACCCTTTAGCTCCTAGAGTTAAGGTTGGAGGCATCGTGCTTCATGTTCAAGAAGAGAAGACAGAAGGTGTTACTTCAGCCATGAGCAAAGCAAATGGAAATGGTGGAAATGTATGTGATCTTAATGAGGTTGAAATTTTAGAACATGATGAAGGGATGGATTGTGAGAAGAATGAAGAACTCAATGATGATCGAGATGGAAATATGGAAGATGGGTATCAAGTGGAAACTTCTAATGCTCAAGGTGTAGAAGAATATTGTACAGTCACTGATGCAACTCATAGATCATCAAAAGACAATTCGGATGCTGTAGAAGGACCTCAAGAGAGCCTAGTCCAGAGGGTGGAAGAAGAACAAACGAATCAGGATGTGCCAGAAGCTATGATGCTATTTACTGGAGCAGATTGTACACCTAGGGATGAAGATCCTGCACAAAAAGTGAATAAAAAGGCTAATTCAGATACCAAGGCAATTATACTACGACAGAAACGTTTCAAACAAGTATGTAGAAAGAAGACACCTCGACATTGTGATCCCAGCTCACGGAAAGAAGTATTCCCTGAATCAGTCACCACCATTTTGAATGAAAACAATCATAATCAATATCATAAAATTAAATCGTCAAAGGAATCGAGAGAGTGCCGAAAATCTGCCGAGGGATTGTGAGTATTCCTGTCTCTTTTAATTTTGTTTTTGAATGACATCATGTTAGTGAGTAAAAGCTAATCCTTTTACTCCTCTTTTTGCAGCACAAACCTGCAATTTGATCATGAAAAGCGTAAAAGAATGTTTTGGACACCTGAAGAGGAAGATATGCTAAGGGTATTGATCAATTAGTTGTCTCCCAAACATGTTTGATCTTTGAAATAAATGAGAAAACTGGATAAGGTTCTTTCATTTTTTGCACTTATTCAAGTACTGAATTTTGGAAAAGTTGAACAAACAATAGCTATAGCTGTGGGAACCTTGGACTGAGAATGGCATGCGGTTTTTTAAGAAAGGAAGTATTTGATCTTATAACTGGCACATTCACTTTTGTCCCAAACTAACAGTAACTGTTGTTTTGTTGATGGTTAGTACATAACGGAGCATCTTCAACCTTTGTTATTTCCCAAAGCATGGTACTTTTTGATAGTTAAGACGTACAACATACCTTCTTATCTTTAATAAAGAAGTCTACTAGTGTATGACTTAAAAGAGATTGTACAGCTTGCTAAAGAAAGAGGTATGTTGATGACCCCTGTAATTTTGTTACGGTTCACTTCAGCAGCCAAGTTGCTATTTTGGATTCTGAAAAGTTTGCTTGCATTTTCCTTTTCCTTTTCCTTTTCGTATGGATTTTTGGGCAACTTTGCTTCAACTAATAAGTCAGTATTTTTATGCAATTTGTAGAACCATGATCATTGATAATCAATATTAACTTCAGGATGGGCAAGTTCCATGATCTATCAACTTCTTTTCCCATCCTGCAGGAAGGAGTGCGCATGTACTCAACTGAAGTGAACAAAAATATTCCATGGAGGAAGATTTTGGAATTTGGTCGTCATATTTTTCATTCAACTCGAACACCAGTTGATCTCAAGGATAAGTGGCGAAAATTTGTAGCCAAATAATTTAGAATCTCTTCACAAACAAGAATCAGAGGAAAAGAAATGTGAACTATTGGGTTTCTTGTCTCTTATCTTCACTGTTTTGGCTGCAAGCTTTTCATTTCAGGTGGCCATTTGCACCATTTTGTTGATTTCTCTTGGTGTCTGTTGTCGTTATCCAACACGTTTCAGTCATGCAGGTATTCTGTTCGGAGAAAAAAGCAGCATTACCCTTTCTTGTGATGAAGAGGTGAAGAAGGATGTATCAATCAACAGCATGGATATGGGATTTTTGCAATGATAACTATAGAAGGCATCTAACAGTCTATTGCAGGAATCTTCTCCTTCCAACATGAATTTTGAGTAATAGTACAGGAGTTGTAATCTTAGCATCAAGAAGTAGACATGCTGGTGAAACTCTGTATATATATCATAACCAGATACTGCTGCTACTATTTCGGTTGGTTAAACTTGCACATGTTCAGTGGAGGCACTCTTATGATCTGTTACCTACATTATAAAGGTCATAATTGCATAAATTCAACTAGGTTCAAGCCAACTCACTTACATAAAAGTATTATATCTCAATTCAAAACTTTAACATCGTAGATTATAAATGTTATTTTTCTATATAATTCAGTTCTTATATTTCTTATCGATATGGAATAAGTCCACTTACAAATTTTCAACAGAATTCAAACTCCACAACGAATCAAAAACTGAACACAAGACAAAAGAACCAATGAGGTGAATGTTTATGGAATGACAATATCAAGAAGCAAGATGTGTGACAGAAACATATGCTTTTTATAAGCTGTCATCATTCCTCAACAACAAAATGGTAGCAAGGTCTAAATTACAAAAGAATTCCAGGAGAAAGTTCAATCATCTACCGCAGATTTATCAGCTTCCAAATGCTCTGACATGTATCGAAAGCATTCATAACTGATGGGTCGAATTCAAACACCTCAACCCTCTTTTTATCCCTATCTACCACATCTGTGATTTAATGTAAGTAAACTAAAATGGGTTCGTATCTGAACAATTATATGCTACGGCAATGACTGAATTGTGTTTTGAAAACGGGTAAAAGAGGATACAGCCTGACACTTTAGAGTGATCATCCAAGTTAGGAATCACATTAGCAACAGATGCATACATTGACAGCTTCCTCCTGCAAGGTCAAAGAAAAACATTTCATTTTCCTGGTAAATGGCAACTAGGGATGGCAAGCGATCTACCAGGCCCGAACAACCCGAAGCAATTCAGCCGAAACATCAAATCGACATGATTTTGACAGAAAAATATGAAAATGTAACTTGAATATAGTATGGATAGACTTATCTACTCACTGAAATCTCAGCTCCTCTTGTTCAAGTTTCTTTATATGCTGCCTTTGTTCTTCAACAGAAATCTTCTTTCCTTCCAAATTATTGACCTCCTTGTTGATGAATGTGTTCATGTAAAGCAAGAAATTGGTCATCCAATCAATACCCACTTCAAAAACCAAAACCCCGACAACAATAAACATACACATATCTTAGCTCCTGCATTAAAACTCTTTCCTTCTCAATCTCTCTCTCCAATTCCTTCTGAAGAAGCTCAAGTTCATCATCTGCAGAAATCTCAAATTTTGCCTTCTCTGTTTTCTGCTTGCATTCATCTAACTTTTTCTCATAACCTGCCCACCACATTAACTCCTCAGCCCAAAAGATTTAAACTTTACGAGATCTATAGCAAGATCGAAGCACATCGCGAAGAAACAAAACTTGCCCGTAACATGCAAGGTTCCGAAATGAAAAGAAACAGACCTCGGAGCAGAGTTAGGACATCATCGGACTCCGTGTTACAAGAGGATCTAAGTACCTCGCACTGTTCCAAGCAATGGGTCAAATTGTTAATGTCCCTTTTCACCTTCAATACCGCGACCAGATCGTCGCTGTACGAGATGAGCTTCTCCACGTCGATTTTTCCGGACAAATCTCCCATTTTCTTAAACAACCGGAAGTGGTCGTCTAGGGATTTGCTTGATTATGGAGGGAAAGTACCTGAATTGAAATTGATAGCCCCAAACGACGCCGTAAGGGCTAAAAGCATTTGGCCTTTTTATTATAGATGTTAAATTAGTCTTAAATGGTCAAGTCTGAGTTGGATTTTAGGTTAAAGTCCATTTTTCCTTTATAAGATATGGTTTCAACTTTCAAGTGCAAATAAAGTGTTTTTATAAATATTTTTTAAAGTGTTTTATTAAACTTAAATTAAAAAAAAGCCTATATTTGATTTCACAAACGAGTTAATATTCAATCGTCGACAACAACAATAATAATAACTATAAAATCTAGTATAAATTTCACTGACATATAAAATTTCTAGAGATCCAATAATATGCAATCTTAATTCAAACGAGTTAATATTATTTCAAATAAGTAAAAAATTTGAAAGAATTTCAGTATAGTTAAATTTAAATTTAAATTTAAATTTAATAATTTTTTAAAAAACCCAGTCTTTAATCTTTTTCATTAGGACATAAGAAAAAAAATAAAAAATTTGATTCAAGAAAAATTATTATATCTGAATTATTAACTTTTTCATAACAAAATTTGAAAATTTTATATCTTAATATAAATTTAAAATTGATTCAATTTGAATAATCAAATTTAAACCTAAGCTAATTTATTGACTTTATACATAAAATTTAACAAAATTTTAAATTAAAAAATTGTAACAATTTGTTATTGTTAATCATTCATAATTTTTGTATTTTATAATTATTAACTAATCTTAATAATATAATTCATTTTAACTCCATATTCTTTTTTCTCTCTATTTATAAAATGATCCTACATATTTATTATATTGCAAATACGAGGCTATTAATATCTCATCAACAACAATTAGCAGAGGGACTGATTCTAAATAATTCACATGAATGAATAAAAATAAAAATAAAAATAAAATAAAATAAAATAAACAAATAAATAAAAATAAAATTAGAATAAAAGTGACAGAAAACCCAACAAAGAAATTAAAATAATCATAATAATACTAATAATAATAAGAATAAGAAAGAAGAAGAAGAAGAAGAGTAGTAATAATATCTCATTTGCTTCAATTATTAATAATTACTAAGCAATTATCAATTATTGATAAAAGGAAGTCATTTTCAAATTTTAAATAAAAAAATTTGGCTTGATTCAGACATTATCAGGTTTCGGAAGATCTAAATCTGATTGTAGTTTTGCAAGTCTCAGACTGGTTCAGACCTCGTGTCAAGCTCGAACTCAGATTAATTATTTTCCTATTCCTAACCCAATCCAACCCACTGTTAATCAGTTTATCCATGTAGAAACTCTTAACAATGGAGTTCCTTTCCACTCCAGAATTATCTGGTTATCCTGGTTTTCTCCTCCAAGCTTCACTTCATACAAGTTTTGGTTCAGTTTCACCATTTCTCTTGCTTCTTCCAATCTCTCTTTGCTCACTCTCCACGTTCCCAATCCATCTGCAACCTGAAACTGCCAATCTTCCTTAACCTCATCCCATTTCTGTGACCAAGAACGAGAAGAGATATAAGGTGCTACAAACAGGCACTCCAACATCATTCTTGCCTCTAAACTAGCTCGAAAGTTCGATTCGATCGACTCAAGCAACGCCCTGTAATGAGCTATGGAAGTTTCCATGAACGACCCAAATCCTGAGCCATCTGTCAGGTTCTTCATGACATGTCCTGTGGCGAAAGTGATTATACCTCTGTTGGTGTTATCAGAAGCAAAACCAGCTCCTGTCAATTCCTTAGCTATTCTCAGGAACTGTTTAACGAGCATTCCATTCCTTACTCTTCCCATATGCGGAAGACCCACCATGCAATTGAAGGTTAACCATTCTTTTTTACCATCTTTTTTTATTCCTTTCTTCATCTCAGTGACCATCTCTTCAATCTCCATCTCTTCCACCTTCAGCTTTACACCATAGTGTCTTGCATGATCATGGAGTCGTCTTTGTGCCTCCTCGAAGCTCCACATCAATGGAGTCCACTCACACTCTAGTTCCTTCCCAATTTTTACCGAAGTCAACCTCACCACCTTTTGTTTCCGGGACAAGGCCTCTATCATCGGCGGCCATTGTATGCCTTCACCCATATCGAAGTCGACTATGTGTATCGTCTCTGCATCAACCGGCATAGTTTCCAGAATAGCTGAGTTTGCTGCGAAATGAGCAAACCTACCGTACGGGAAAATTTGGTAAAACGTTTGGAAAGCTGTCTCGAAGTTCTTGGAAGACTCTTGTTTCAGATAATCTGCTTGTTTTCCAAGATCTTGGGACAGGTTAAAAGCAAGACGCTCTAGGGTTGCACCAGCAGGACTAGCTTTTTCACTCACACGCCGTATGATAATATCGGCGAGCTCTCTCTGGCCGTCCTCCATGGCTTCACCGTAAGCTTTGAGAAGATGGAGAAGACTTATTTGGTTATCCAGTTCAAAACCTGGACATGGTAAGACTAGAGAAGATGGTGTTAACTCCACGGAAGCTTCATTTGATTTCATCGATGAGCTTGGACTCCATAAATCCTGTCCCTCACTTCCACTTGAAGACCTACCCTGTACTATCTCCACAGGTTCGCTGAAGTAAGATTCAATTTCATGGTCCAGTGCATAATCCTGCGCCGGAAAAGGGATCTGTACATTATCGTTACAGGATGGAGAATGAGCCAACCCGTCGAAGAACATGTCGGAGAAGAACGGGTTCGTTTCAAAATCATAGATATCATCTTGCTCAGTGAGTGTCGTCGGGATTTCACATAAATCATCACCAGAGTCGCCTAACCCTACGCCATAGAAGCCGATTTGATCAAGACTAGAGTCTATGGGATTGTAAAAAGTCCAAGAGGACTCGTCCATTTCTGGTTGCATCATCTTCTCGTGAAAAGGGCTTGAAGAAATAAGACGTTTGCTTGCTAATAGGATTTGATATACAGATACAAGTGTCTTTATATTTATAGTGAACAATGTAGAGACAACCTGTAGGTCAGGATATATGAACACACACACGCTTGTGTCTCAGTAACATTAACAGGAAGCTTACCTATTATCAAACGAGTTTGGATTTTATGAAACAGTTTTGTTGTATAGACTTGTCAATTATACATTTGCATTTCGGCTAAAACTCTTACAACATGCCAAAACTCTATTACTAAGCCTTGTAGTGATCAATACGAGTTTCTTACGTTTCGGCCAATACAATTTTGGAGGTTGGAAGTAACCCTTTTTCTTAGAGCTGTCAAATTTAAAATGCCAGGTTTGGTCTTTTTATTTTTCTGTTCAGACATTAGAATGGTCTCTGGACAATTATTTATTTCACTAAATATATAAAACTAATTAAATTGATCTCATACAATAGCTTAAGTTATTGTAGTGAAATGGTTACTTAACACAGTATCAGAGTTTTTATAACTAAGTGATCGTAAATTGAATGATTAATTAATAAATTGATGAGTTTTTAACAACAAAAATGATTAAAATAAATCGAATTGAAAAGTTAAAAACCGAACTAGAAAATTAAAAGGTTCAAAGTTTTTACAATTAAACAAACCGAACCGATTAGGTTTTAATAATTGACAATAATTTAATTTGAATTGTAATTTAAAATCCTTTTCAAATTAGGAATAATATATAATATAGGTTTAATTGTATGAAATGCGCCTATAATTAATTATTGATAAAATTGTATTGAGGATTTGGATCGTAGTTATGATTAGATATGTTATTAATTAAAATAATATAAATATAATTACTTGAAATTGTATTTAACCGAATATACAATCCCTTTACTACAGAAATTAATAATTTAACTTAATGATAAGATTCTTGTATTCATTTCAGATGTGTTATTATTTTATCTTGAAATTTGGTCAATTCAAATGGCAGCCTAATCGGATAAGCTTACGATGTGACCCGAATTGAAGAAAAACAGAAATCAGTTTTAGAAGCAAAGGGCTTGGGCCTTATGGATGTATTTTGATAAGAAAATAAAACTTTGTTGTGAGTGATTCCATCTGTATCATTTTCTTCATAGTAAAATTCTTACTCTGCTCTTATTCGAGGGCGTAGGCATCATTAACTGAACCTCGTTAAATTTTTGTGTCGTTTTTTTTATTTTTGATACTTTTGTAATTGTGCGCATGATTATGATTGCGATTTGTCCAACAAGATCCTCGTATTTATACACGATCAACAGTTTCTTTGTTCATACCACTTTCAATTTTTTAAAATTTAAGTTTAAATTTGATCAATTCGAATATTATTATGACTGACTAAAATGATAAGTTCTGCATAATTCAACCATTGCTGTAATCCAGTTCAGCCAAGGCAAAGCAGACACGTTCCGAAAACATAGGAGTTTGCCGCAACAATTTTGAAGAAATTGATGTCTCATTTGTATTGTCGATCGAAAACCAAGTTTGCGTTCAAACTTCAAACTTCGTTCTCCAACTGTGTTAATGTCGTAAAGGGACACATGTTACGAATGACGGTGGTTGCCATGCATGAAACCTGAACAGGATCTGTATATCCAATGCTAAAGTGGACGGCATATAGATTCTTCGAGCCATATAGATAAGGTATATGTTTGTGTGTATATATAATATTATATTTTAAATAATCTAATATAAATTAACAAAAGATAGGTTTATTTATAGTATGTTTCTTATAAACAACATTAAACGATATAGTAAATAATAAATTAATTATAATAATTATTACAAAATTAAGTAAAATAAAAAAGAGTTATCCAATAGCTTCAAGATTGAGTATCTTCTTCGTTGAGATTTGACAACCTATGGATACGTGTGTTACTCTATGACATCTTCCTATGAAAATTGATATGTTCGAGTCTTTTTAGCAAATGTATTCGGTGAAGGAAATCAAATGGTGAATGCTTCTAGCTGGAGATGAAAGGTTCAATGAGTACTGAAAAAATGGAATTCCAAGACGATAAATATTTCATACTCTTGGTGTAACTATGCAAGAACTCACCGTACATAACTACGTAAGCTCTATGGATAACATAGTTACACTACTATCGAGGAAAAATGTTTACATTTCGTCGTTAATAAAACTTAGCGACGGAATTAACCAATAGACAAATGCTTCAAAAAATGACTGTAGATAATAATTTTTTACGCATAACATAATCTCAGTCAGTAAATTTACCGATGAACTTTTATGTAATCGTCGATTTAGCTGTGACCGTTGGAATTCAATTGGAATATTTGCTAATGTTATTATTTATTCCGTCGGTAATTTTATTACAACGTTACCGACAATTATGATTATCCCATCAGTGAGTATATAGATAATTTTTCTTCAACAAATCCTAACGATAAAGTTGCAATAGGCTGTCAATATTACCAACGATAATTTTTTATCCCGTCAGTAAATATCATAGATTTTACCATCGGTTTATTGTGTTCTTTTGGTAAATATAATGGATTTACCAATGTACTTATACTTTTCGTCGTTAAATATTTTTAAATATATTTTAAAATCCTAACATTAAAATCTATTAATTTTAGGCATGATTTGCATTAATTTAGCAAATTAGTCATCTACAAAGGTTATATAAACAGAGTTTATCTATATCGACGTCGAATGTGTTAACATTTTGATAAATTACTAGGTCATATTTATAATAAACTAAAATTTTTATTTTTGATATTACAAAATTAAGTATATAATTTACCTTATTTTAAACCTATTTTTAATCAAAGATAAAACTAATGTTTTATAAACTAAATCGGTTTGATTGATTTTATAGTTAAAACCTCAACTTATATTTAGCTCAATTTAATTTAATAATATTTGTTGTTAAAAACTGATCAGATTATTAATTAATTAGTTAGTTTTTGTAAGCATATTAATTTCTATATACCAAAATAAACTGATAAAATTTTATTTAATAGTCTCTTTTTCAATCTTTCTTGCAATTTTTTGATAGATAAAGATAGTCTTCTTTAATTATTTTTAAAATTTATTTAATCTTTAACCAATTTTATGACGATTTAATACTAATTAAGCCTTTTAAACCTTAAACTTTGAGTCTTATTGTTCTAATTTTTGGTTTAATATTTAAAATTAAATATCGGATAAAACTATAACCACTTAGTAATGCAATAATTAGCTTTTCTTATGCATGGACCAACCCATTTTAGCTTATATTGTAAGTACCCGTTTAAATTTGACCTCATCTTTTAATAGAAAAACAACTAATTTCTTAACAATTCTTGACGACTAGCCATTAATCGATGCTTCTGTGTTCTTATAAGTATCTGTTTGATTGGATGTTAATTAATATAATAAAATGGAAGATAAATGAATTATTTATAATGGAATAAAATGTAATATAATAAAAAGTTACTTGAGAGGATGAAAGAGTTCATAATGTAATGTAATAAGATGTTGTTTAGAGAATTGATGAAATGAAATGTAATGTATAATAAATTAGTATTATACCGCTGATATTAAAATAATTATTACAGGAGGTTTAACATTATAATTTTAAAACAGAAATTATGTTCAATTAAAACGTCACGGATTAAATTATAACCGTCGCTTTCATCCTATTTTGTTCTATTTCATTATAAAACATTCAATCAAACAATAAAAACGTGTTATATTCTATCCCATTTTATTATTAACTCCTCAACTAAATAGGCATAAGTGATTGAGGTTATCTTTTAGTCTTTAGCCTTCAGGATATTTTAGTTTTCGACATGTCTTATGAATAGTGGCCTTTCTAAAAAACAAGTATTAGTTTCCACAAAAAGGGATACATGTTCCGTTTCATGACTAGTTACTAGCTTTGCTTCCTAGGAAACAAAGCAATTATATTCTCCTTCTTGTTGCTTTGTTTTAAAATTTTAAAATGTAGTAATAATTTTCTATAATTTTGATTTTAAAACTCTCTTTTGTCTTATTATTAATTTCCGGTAAAATCTTAACTGCAAACTTTAAAAGACTTTATGTAATTTTATTAATAAGTAATGGCGTAAATCAATGTAATATTTTGGTGTCGTGCCTCTTAATTTGGCAGTTTTATTACTAAAGCATCGTTAATTAAGACATAATTTTAATCAGAAATTAAACCAATAAGTTAAGATGTTTAAGGTTTTAAAGATTCAACCGTTATTAGACTGCCATAAAATCGGCTAAAGATTAAATAAAATAAAAATATTAAAGTATGATTGAAAGAGATTATCTTTACCTATCGAAAATTTGAAATTTAATTGAAAAATAGATTGTTAAATGAAAATTAATTGATTTATTTTAGTTTATAAAAATTTATTAATTTATATAAATTAACCGATAATTAAAAATTGATCAGTTTTTTACATTAAGAGTTATTAAAGTAAATTGAACTGTAAAATTAAAAATTGAACTGAAAAATTAGACAATTTAAGCTTTTTTATGGTTTGAACCGATCGAATTGGTTGAGTTTATAATAATTGATTTTAATCAATATTTTAAAAATTGAATCGATTTGACTTATTTAACATTGAAAACCTTGAACCAGTCAACTTTTCAGTTCGGTTGTTAATTTTCAAGATAAATTTAGTTTAATAATTTTGTTATTAAAATTGATCACTTTATTAATAATCGGTCGATTTTCACGAACTAATTACTTTTTATTTAAAAGTTTTTTTAACTAAACTTTTAATAAATTAGGCCAATTTTTTAAATCATTTTCAAATTATGCAATTTTATTCTATCTTTAATATTAATTGAACATTTTAAATCTTAAATTTCCTATCTTACTGAAAACATTGATGTTATTTAAAAAATTAATTAATTTTTATGTAACAGTCACTTTTTCAATTAAACTTTAAATTTTTTATAAGTAAAGACAATTCTTTTCAATCATTTATCAAAATTTTCA
>JAOSBK010000004.1:35979283-35996662 GCA_027568895.1 Erythroxylum shatona | reverse complement strand
TATTGTTTAATATACTTTAAATAATATTTATATGCATAAATAATTTTTATTATAAAATAAAATATAGTTAAAATTAAGCGTGTTTTTTATTTTTATGTTGTCAAATAGTCTGTTATATGAAGCTCTTTCAAAAAAGTTCTTTCTTAAATGATAGCCAAACAGTCAACTGACTTCTTAAAAAAATTCTTCTTAGAAAAGATCTACTGATAAAAGCTTTACTAGTATAAGCTCAACCAAACAGAGGCTAAATTTATAATAAAATTTAAATTTAATAATTAATTAATATTTTTATTGATAATTAACGTTACAAAGTTAAGTAAAATTATAGATTTAGATTTAAAATATATCTATCCTATAATAAATGACAAACCTTGTTCAGATATAAGCTGTCAACAATGTAGAAGAGGTTTAGTTGTACATAAACTTTGCATAAATTCGAACTCTTACATTATCGCACATTTTGCAGTGATAAAAGGGTATAAAATATTGTATTATAAATTATGAAATTTACTGAACTACTTTTTTTAAAATTAACAAGCTTTAATTCATATAGTGCTTATCTAATTGTTAAGTGATCATTTCACCACAATAGCTTAAATTATTGTATGAGACCAATTTAATTGGTTTTATATATTCACTAACATATCCTCTCAAATGAAAGCCCATTGAGCTTGAAACTTTCACAAACTCACTCTACCTTGTGCTGAATAATAGGTGGGTGATAAGATTTAAACTTACTACCACTTGATCACAAAGGCTCTAATACCATGCTAAGTGACCATTTCACCATAATAGCTTAAGCTGTTGTGTGAGGTCAACTTAATTAATTTTATATATTCACTAACATAGCAACAACAACTTAGTAAAATTCCTGCTAATATACATTCAATAGTACACAATCTTATTCCTAACTAGTAGAGAGAATGCTTCGAATAATCATATGAAATATAATAATTAATATGCATACAAAGTTTTATATAGTATCTAATAAGCTTATTTGTATTAATTAGTTTAAGAGTTAACTTAGCTAATTTTAGTGTATGTACACTACAGCTAAATTCAATAAACAAGTGAGTATATTGTATTACGGTCCGGATTGTTATTGTAATCTGTCGTAATTATGATTGTATTTTCTAATTTTTAACGTAAGAGCGAAAAAGATGGGAACTAATTGTTTCAGTGTCAATCAGAGCGAGAATTCTGAGGTGGATTAAGTTTAGTTAAGTTCCAGAAATTTTGTCTGAAACGAGAAATGCCAGTGAAGAATCTGAACTCGGTCAGGAACTGTCAGCCTGTCAAGAAATATCTCCAATTTTGTTCTTTTCCAGGCACGATAATATTTACATGAACATGCATGAACAAGTTATCGACAAGATCTCATCAATTTGAAGATCTTGAAACAAGCTGGTTTCGAGTCTCTCCTGATCTCCTTAGCCTGCAAAAAGATGAGAGAAGACGAGTTCTTAGAGTTCTCGTGCCCAGTATACAGTAACAACGTTGAGTTGTCTCTTGATGAGTACACCAGTTATGAACTTGGAATGGATGCTCATAACCAGATTCAACACTTCCAATTCTCTCATCCTGACGACTCCTCTTCTCCTGAACTTGTGACTATACCTGTTCATGAAACTCATAGATCGAGTGTTATTGTACCAGATGGGTCTTCGCCACTTGACATGGAGGAATTGGAGCTGATTCTGAGAGGTGATATTGAGGACGTGAGTGAATGGTTAAAGGTTGCAGAAGAGAAAGCAGTTTCAAGTGATACGTGCATAGATCAGGACACGACGTTGAGGCAGCAACCACTCTCGCTACCAACTGAAGATCTTGAGATCAACAACCAACTTAGTCTGAATCATTTGATCAGAGCTTACATAGAAGCCGTGGAGAACGAACAACCAGAGCTTGCTCAGGTTATAATGGGACGGATTAGCGAGAAAGTGAGCCCCATTGGAGACGTTTGGGAGCGTCTGTTGTATTACACGTTCCATCCCTCAGACAAACAAGCAGAGTACCTTAAACAAGAGTCTCAGAAAAACTCAACTAGAGCTTTTGAAGCATTCAATCGAATCTTCCCTTTCTGTATGCTCGCAAACTTCACAGCAAACTCAGCAATTCTCGAGCACACGCCTCCTGATTCTGATGTCTTACACGTAGTAGACTTTGACATTGGAGAAGGAGTACAATGGTCGTCCATGATCATGGCACTTGGACACCATCAACGACCAGACATAGGACACCAGTACTATGGTCTGGTTTCGACGAAAATGGCGTTGAGAATCACTGCAATAAAGTGGGAAGAAGATGATTCTTCGTGTGTTCCTTCGTGGAGGAGGTTTGAGGATACAAGGAAACGACTAACCGATTTTGCTTCTTCTTTTGGATTGATCCTGAATGTGGAAGAGATGGAACTTCATGATCTGGTTAGTGAGATGAGGAAAGGTCGAAGAAGAGGAGGAGGTAGAGCAAGAGAATGGTTGGTGTTCAACTGCATGTGGGCACTTCCTCATATGGGAAGAATGAGAAGTAGAAGAAAAGTAATGGAGTTCTTATCAATGGCTAAGGAACTACTAACCAATTCTAGAGGTGTACTTACATTTGGAGATGGAGGTGGATGGGAGATATACAAGAGAAACCCTAGTTTTGGGTCATTCTTTGATACTTTCATGGAACATTACCACGCTTTAATGGAGTCAATAGAATGGAATATTCAGATCCATCTTGCAGAAGCTAGAGTTGCCATTGAATGTCTGTTCATAGCACCTTATGTATCTTCTGCTACGTGGATGCAAGAGTGGGTAGATACGGTGGAAGTATGTGACCTAAAGGTAGGGTTAGGGTTTGAAGGGTTGAGACTGAGCAACAAAGAGAGCTTAGTTGAAGCGAAAGAAATAGTTAGGGAAGGAGACACTCCATATGGGGTGAGGATTGGAGGAGAAAACAACAATGAGATGATCCTTGAATGGAGAGGAACTCCATTAATTCGAGTTTCTGCATGGAGATCATGATGAGTTAGTATGAAATATGTTGCTGCAATTTTTTTTCTTTTTTGTTATAATTTAGCTTTTTTATATAAAAGTTGGCAGCAATTCGAGTAACTCTTCGGCCGAAACTACTTTTAATTATGCTAAAATTGTCAAAATATAATTAACCTTTGTATTTAGAATTAGAATTATCATTATCAAAATAAATATAAAAAATATTACAATAATAACATTCACTGGTAATCTTGCTGAGGCGCAAGATCTGAAAAGGTCTAGTAATATACAACCTTACATCTAACCAGTAGAGAGACTATATAATATTTTAGTTTAGGGGACTTGAATGAATGGATTGGACCAATTAGGTCGGCTAGTTCAACCTAAAGTTCAAAATTTATTTAGGAAGTAGAATTTATCTTAAAACAAGTGAATAACGAGACTTAGGGATAGCAATGAGCCGATTGATGGGCCTAGACTTAGGCGTTTTAATTGAGCCTAAGCTTAGGCAGAGACCCAACCCTTCTAAACAAAACAACCGAACTATCTAAGCCCATTGTCGTTTTACTTAGAAGAGTTGAGCTTCGGATCGGTCTAGACTTGGACAGCTCAGGCTTGAGCTCAATTAAAAAAAGGACGTAGTGTTTACACTTTTAATTTTAAAAAATTATTTTTAAGAAATTGACAAAACCGGCCCATTGCCATCCCTAAAGAGACTTGCTCGTGAAAGTTATATAATATAAGATTAAAAATAGTAATAGTAAATTTTAGTTAATAAATTATATATAAGAATAAAACATAAAATATAATTTTTGCAGAATGTGGATTTAAACATACCTCATATAGTTCAACTCAAGTGTACAAAGTAAAATAGTAAATTCAATCTTTTATACATTAATGTATAGTTCAACAAGCTGTTTAAATTTATATAAATGTATTTTAGTTGAAGATTATTCTTTCTCTTTAGCTTTTAATACAATCAACAATGTATTATACTCAAATTTGTACCAATTTTAGTATTAGTATAGTATCATATACAATTTCAGTTAATTTTTTAAAATTATAAAATAATTTTTCAATTTTATCTAATTAAAATATGACCTCTTAATTCTATTTGTTAAAATTAATATAAAATATTTTATTTTTGGGATAATAACTATTTTAAAAAATTGTATTTTTAAAAAATCTAAACATAAAATATATCTCTTTTAATTTAATTATTAAATTTTCTTACTTTTCAAATTTAATAATCTAATATTTTCCAATATTTTAGCATTATGGATGACAATGGGTCGGGAGGCAGGTGACTAGGCTTGGCTTGATTTTTTATTTTATAAATTAAAAAATCAAAAAAATTCGTTTTTTGCAATTCGTTCCAGCTTGACCTGATATCCGATAATTATAAAAAAAATGACATATTTTTCTTATAATTATCAATTTTGAGCTTAATCAGGCCTCTAAAAGGTAGTCACAAGACCTGGTTAACTTGCGTCTATTGTTATTCATTTAGCTAGTTAGTATGGCCTAATAGTTACATTCATAGTTCGATTAAGTAATGCTCACCTATAATGATCCTTCAAGCAAGTTCATTGCATTATAAGAGTCCTAGATTCGGTGTCTTTACTATGTGGAAATTAGTTAAATCCAAAGAGATACAGGTGAGATTAGTGAACTGGGAAGTGCTTATTCTTGAAGCCACCAAGAGCACTTCGGAGAAATCAATGTCACAGTCATTGGTTTTGTCTAGATTTAGATATATACTATGTGCACTACAATCACAGTCCTTAGGGACCAAACTATAGATGTTCTTGGTGTTCATGACTTGGTAAGTTTCCAAGTCTCTCTTCATCTCTTCTAGTAATCAGTGCTTTCTGAAGCCTCCATGACCCTGACAATTCCTAGAGCTTTCCTCTTCTACTTGTTCTTCTTCTTGTCTGCTACAGCTCAGTCTGCAAATGAAGATCTGAAGAGTTTCATCTTCAGTGGATTCTACGGGCATGAGAATGATCTTACCCTTGAACAAGCTTCTATATCCAAACATAGTGGCTTTCTCAGACTCACCAACCAAAGTAAGAATGCTATAGGACATGCACTTTATGACAAACCATTACAGATGATAGATCCTTCTTCTTCTTCCTTTAACACTAATGCTTCTTCATTTAGCACCACTTTTGTTTTTGCTATAGTTCCTTCAAAATCAGATGATGGAGGGTTTGGATTTGCCTTCACTTTATCTCCATCTAAGAGCTTTCCTGGAGCACAAGCAGATCAATACCTTGGAATCTTCAACTCATCAAACGACGGAGATCCCTCCAACCATATCTTTGCTGTTGAATTTGACACCGAAAATGGTTTCGAAAACAAAGCCAGTTCTACAGGAAACCATGTTGGTATCAACATTAATGGCATGGTCTCCAAGGTAAAGGCAATGGCTGCATATGATTTCAGAGGAGATTTGGTGGATTTGGAGTTGGAAGATGGCAATCCTATTCAAACTTGGATTGATTATGATGGAGCAAATCTAATTGTAAATGTAACAATAGTCCCAGTGGGAAAAGAGAAACCAAGTATGCCACTTATTTCGTATCCCATTAATCTAACCTCCATTGTTAAGGAGTCTATGTATGTTGGTTTCTCAGCTTCTACAGGTGAAAAATCAAGCTCTCATTACATTCTTGGATGGAGTTTTTCCATGTCAGGATTAGCTCCTGCACTCAATCTTTCTCAGTTACCTATCCCACCAAATCTTTCTCAGTTATCTGTCACACAAACAAAGGAAAAGAACTCCTCCTCCTCTCTGCATCTCACAATCATTGCTTTAAGCTCTGTAATTGCTGTTTTGATACTGATACGGTTGTGTCTTACGGTTTACAAAAGGATGGAGCAGGTTGAGAGTCTTGAAGATTGGGAACTGGAGTGCTCACACAGGTTGAACTATGGTGATTTGTACACAGCAACTAAAGGTTTCAAAGACAGTGAAATCATAGGAGTTGGTGGATCAGGTGCAGTGTATAAAGCTGTAATGCCCATGAATGGAAATGAAGTTGCCATTAAGAAGATCACTCACAATTCGATTCAAGGAATAAAAGAATCTGCAGTGAAGATGGAAAGTCTTGGAGGATTGAGGCACAAGAACCTGGTGAATCTTCAGGGATGGTGTAGAAGAAAAAATGATCTCTTTCTTGTATATGACTACATTCCAAATGGAAACCTTGAAGCTCTACTACACAATCCTAGCGAAAACATTGTACTGAGTTGGGAGGAAAGATTCAAAATAATCAAAGGAATCGCTTCTGGGTTACTGTATCTGCATGAAGAATATGAACAAGTTGTGATTCACAGAGATATAAAGCCTAGCAATGTCCTGATAGACTCTGAAACGAATGCAAGGCTTGGAGACTTTGGTCTCGTCAGGTTAAGTGATCATGTCACAGTTTCACATACCGCCAATGTTGTAGGCACAATTGGGTATATTGCACCTGAATTGGCTCGCACAGGCAAAGCATGCACCAGCTCTGATGTGTTTGCATATGGTATATTGCTTCTTGAAGTTGCTACAGGCAGGAGGCCTATTGATACAGGTCATTTTATACTGGTGGACTGGGTGTTAGAGTGCCAACAAATGGGCAGAATTCTTGATGCAGCCGATCCGAAATTGAATTCAAGATTCATTGTTGAGCAGATGGAGTTGGTTTTGGGGTTAGGTCTGTCCTGTTCCGATCAGAAACCAGAGAATAGGCTTACCATCAAACAAATTACAAGGTATCTTGATGGGGAAGATAGAATTCCTACAGTTAATGATTGGGGCTCCACGGACACTCGACGGCCGACTGAACTGAACTCGAGATTATCGGTCGGCATTTCAGCCGATACAACCACATCGTATCAATCATCTTACATTAATGGCATGTCTTCGAGTTCTATATATGCTGGCAGATGACCCTACACCTTTTCTCAAGGTTATTCTTAACATTTGTTGGTTTTACCAGCATTTCTCATCCTTCTTCAGGTTTATCAGCACATTCCATATTAGAAATCAGTTTCATAGTTTGGCTCTAGGCTAAATTCATTTATATATGGTGATCTTATATTGATGTAGCAGTTCAGAATTCAATGTTCTCCTGTTTCTCTATTCAGTTCTAACTGAGAAATTCTTACCTGGGGTCTCAGATCAAACCCGATCAAGTAGCTCCTGTATGCTATGCTTAAACTACAATTTCTATAATCGGGAAGTTCATTTTCAAGTTGACTCACCCTTGAAATTCATATAACTTACATAAATACAATGGCACGACAAAATCTGCGTCTGCAATACAGAAGATAGGGGCATGTCGACTCCTGTCTCTCTATTTTTCAGATCACCAGAGATGATTGTTTTGATGATTAACTGATGCTCTTTACCAACAACTAAGAGAGGAGAGGGGAGGAAACAAACAATGTGCACAATTCTAGCTATGAAAAAGTTCTGCGGAACACGAACGAGTATGTTCCAACATAATCAAACTCATGAAACCATGACCCTTGTAATCATCACTTAGAGTCCAATTTGCAGTCTCCTTGAGTTGTTCATCAACAGATTGAAGACATCTGCCAGGAAATTCGACATTAAATGAATTGTCTTTAAAAAGTATCTTCGTGTTTGAACCTAGTGCATCTGCCAGATCACTCATCACTGCAACTGCAGATCCCTATAGAAGATTCATAGCACAAAAGTTGGGAATGGGAAAGGGAAAATATCTTTGAGCTTCGCTGAACACCAATTCTATAAATTGTAAAAGCTGCCTACCATGTGGAAGCATCACTTCAGGGTTTGAATTTTTGGACCCCTGAAGTATACAAGCTTCAAAGATGCTGCGCTTCTACTGGTTGCCATAATCCACCAACCCCTCATTAATTGAATCTATTTGGGAACATATCTGAGAAGCACTGCGCATCATTGCAATTATAGACTCAATGAACTTTGAGAATTGGTCCCCAATTGCAAGAGCAATGTCTCCAAGGCAGGAAAAAATGGGAGGCTTTACAGACCGGTGAAGTTCAGTGCTTTGGAGATCGCGGATGAGGTGACTCATGATACCATTACAGTATGGTAAAATCTTGTCATCAATAGCACGGTAGATGTCACCAACAACCCCAGCTGTGATGGCACACCGCACACACCTGATACTTCTCAAAATTCTGCAATCTTGTCTCTATATACTTGTATAATTCAGGCATATATTTAGCAAATTCTGGTCCGGAGGCATAAGCCAGTGCACCAATTGCCAGCATTGCTTCCTCATGCACTGTGGAGCTGTGGCAAGCAAGCACCCTAAGGAACAGTGCCTTTAACAACATTTGATGCAAGCTGAAAGAGTGTCTGCCTGTAGGGTTCAAGCACCTCATAGCAAGTTGATGCTAATTAAACAAGGCACTTAAAAGCAGCCTGCCTAATCTCTGCTTCTTTCGACAGGGCAGTTTCACACATCACACTCATAATATTATTTTATTTTATTTTTAATTAAAATATAAAAAGATTCACTTTTTTATAATTGTCTAGTCTTGAGCCTAGGCAGCCTAAGCCTGAGCTCAACCCGATGCTTAAATTTTTTAATAAATCAAGAGCCATTTTAGGGTGAATTAGGGTGGGCTAGGTCAAGTTTGGACTCAAATGTCATCTCGAATTTAAAATCAATAAGCTACATTCGAGTTAATTGAAAATTTCAGGATCAATCTAACTAACCTTGAATAGTACAAAAGTAATATCATTTTAATTTCAATCCTGATTTATCTCAATTAAGTGTAATTCTAATTCTAAATAGATGACTTTGAAAACAAAATTACAATTAGAAATTACACTAATGTATAGTATACAAATTAAAAGATTGTCTGTGGTAAGTTTTATATATTTATCACTATTACTAAAATTAAATTTTCATTTTTTATAGTGAATAATTTCTATATTTGCTCTGCTTAAACTTATTTATGTTCTTTTTATAGCGGTGAAATACGTAAATATTATTCGCAAGTTCATATTAGATAAAAGAGTTAATTACAAAAAAAAATTAAAACTTGTTCAATTTTACAATCCCGGATTTTAAAAAATGACAATAAAATGTTCAATTTTTTAATTTTTTTCAATTCTAGCTTGAACTTTTAAAAGTGACAATAAAATGCTTAAACTTTCTTTTTTTTTTTAATTCTAGACGTTAGTGTCAACGTTATTCTTGTTCCAGAAATCTTAATTATTAATATACATCACCCAAAAATAACACAACAAATAAAGATTAATGAAACGACATCATTGTTAAAAATAGAATCCCTAAATCAGTTTATGCAGCCTCAGTCTTTCATTATCTGTTTGTTTCCCTGACACCCTTAGTTCTCAGTTCTTAGCCCTTTGTTTTTTGTTTACTCTTCTGTCGCCTCAAACTACTCTTGCATTGCAGCGCACTATATCAACAAGCTCTTCGTTTTAAGTTCATTATCCCGATGTCTTGAATGTAAGGACTTCAAAGTTACGAAATCTGAAAATCAAAGGGTGAGAGTGTCGATAGAATAAACTGAAAACGAAGGGAAAAATTGAAACATTAACGTCAAGTCAGAATTGAAAAAAATTGAAAGTTTGAGCATTTTATTGCAATTTTTTAAAGTTCGAGCTAAAATTTTAAAAATAAAAATTTAAGTATTTAATTGTCACTTTTTGAATTCCGAGTTATAATTATAAAATTGAGCGAAGTTTAAGCTTTTTTTTTAATTTCATCGTTAATAAAACTTAGTAATAGCCTACAAATGTATTCTACATTATAAGTTTACAACTCAAGAGTCACGTAACAGGCTTGATCTAAGGAGCTCTGCAAGTCCATCATGTCTTCATTCGCAATTAGAGACAACAATAAAAGTTTGCTTCCGATCTAGTTAAACTAAGCTCAAACTTAGGTATTTGAACTAAAGGGTGTCAATTTTGGCTTAACCTGACCTAATTTTGGCACCGATTGACCAGGCCATAGGCTAAAAATGGTCGATCGAGCACGAGTCGGCCCGTGATTCGTAAACAATGTCGTTTTATCAAAAACAACATTGTTTTGACAATTCTAATTCCGGCTGATGTGTATATAATTTACTTCTTTTAGTAACAGAGTTTTTACCAATGAAGCATTTCTAGATATTATCACTCCAAAAACAAAGAAAGGGAAACACAATGTAACTCTTAACTATACATCAAATAACTTTATTTATAGTATTGACAATGGACTAATCCAAACCTGAGCACAAATTCGAGTTAGATCAAACTCAATTTGGTATGCTAACTTCGATCCGACTCGATCAAATTTAAATTCGATTCTCGTCAAATCAATTTTAGTTCATTAACGTTGAATCAAGCAGGACTCAGACTCTACTTATTTGCATCTCTACAAGGTCTAAGAATGGAAACATCTCCCTTTAGTTTTGGAGTCCAGTTGGGTTTCAAGTTCGGTGAGAAATGGTTGAGAGAGCTCTTCAGACCACAGAGCCTGTGCTTTGTCCTCCACGGTAGGAATATCTCCAATCCACAGCCCTTAGGTGAAGACTCTGAAGAGTGCAATCCTCCAGCTTTTCCATGGTCAAACTCATCCAAGAACTTGGAGGAATGATAAGGAAGAGTCTTGTTCATGTTCTTGGATGCTTTCAATATAGAAGATGAAGCTAGTGCAGTAGCATCAGGAAGAAATCGTCGGATCATAAAGTTGGGAGAATCACAATCACTGACCTCTCCACTCTCCTCCAAGTTCAGCCTCTCAAGATCATCCTCGGCTTTTTGAACGATGTCTATTGCTTCTGTCAAGGACAACACTTCTACAGCATCCGAAAACACATCATCCTCTTCGACATCAGCATCACAGCCATCATCAGGTTCGGGAACATTGACAGGATGTTCCTGGTCGTCAGGTTTGGTTTTTTCTTTCTGCAGATGCCATCTGCAAGGTGGCGGCTTTGGACGAGGAGTGTCTCCTGTATGGAACTCCTTCGTGATCACAAATTCCTTGGGCTTTCCAGGAGATTGTTCCCAACAAAATGGAATAGCAGAATGTGAATCAGTAGTAACAGAACGTCCTTGATCCTCAGAAGGGCAACGTCGCCTGATTGATAAGAGAGGCAAATTGAAGTGCAGCTTTGTTGAGCCGTTCACAACTTCAACCTTCTTTTTCTCTGTTTCTTCCATAAAAATGCACTAGATTGGACATGAAGATGACTGGCTAAGTTTAGTTTCCAAGTGAGTGAAGAAAAAGTTATAAAAGTAGTTGCTTGATATTATCAGAGAGCAGGTGAGAACTATGGGTATCTCGTGGAAGCCATTAAAACCACTTTCGGACTTTTCGTGGTGACAACAATCACATGTGAAAGAGAGCTGAAAAGTCTCAGATACTGTTAACCCACAATGATTCACGTGCTTCATAGTTCATTCTGTTAACGTGTTCACTTCACAGCACTATCATAAAAACAAATGTAATTTACACAGCATAACCGATGAATAGCGGCTAATAATCAGAGGAGAAAATGAGACTGTCATAAGAACTGAGTGATGTACAATGTTGAATGTATCTAGTGTCTTAAACATTAACAGAAACAAAGCTGAGTATCAAGATGTCCTCTTCGCAACTGTTGTATGGAGAAAATTGTGAAGCTGGAAAACCAGAAAGAGCATATTTTTCCGTGGAAATACTTCACCAAAAACAATAGACCTGTAAAATTCTAGAGGGCAGACTTCATTTTTAGCTGCCATTACATGTACAAGTTTCTTCGACCGTGTTATCGCAAGTCCCAGTTGCAGTGAAATGTCGAGCGGTAGCAGTAAAAGCAGTATGCAACCGCTTTTAACATTCAATGTTCCAAAACCACATCCAAATATCTACACATAATCTTCAGTATCCAGTTTCTCGTCCGTATAGGAACTTACGCTCTTAAAAGAGTTCAGGGAGTAAGTGCGAGCATGGTTTCGGAACAACATTTTGTAAAGATAATCTACCCTGACAAGCACAGGCCCCCATCGCACTATAAATGAGAGAAGGTTCGGCAACAGTTGGATTGCCCACCTAATGAAGATACCACGAATATAGATCCCTGGTTCTCACTTTGGTTGTTCATTGACCAGCTCTAGTGCTTTCTTATAGAGCTCAATGGTGTCAACATGAGTGGGATCAAGACAGAGTGCTGCCTCACAATCACGAACAGTAGAGGCTAAGTCACCCGTAGAGTCATGAAATGCCGCTCGAAGATGTAGCAGCTGCAAGTCTGGCTTGAAAGCTATGGCCTTCGTAAGCTCTTCTACAGCTTCAACTTCTTTATGGTCATCCATTAAAGCTGAAATGGGCATTATAACATTTTAGTAGTGTAAACATTCTCCACAGACATGCAATTATACTCTTGAACACAAATAAGTTGACAAGTGTAGTCCAAAGTGAAGCTAAATGATATGAGGCGACTACAAATTCATTTATTTACATTCACTGGTAGTAAAAGTAGAACGGAACCATTTCTCAAATTTTGTGGCGAATAGATTTTCCCTGCCAAATATATAGGACAACCATCCGTTCGAAGTGTAGAAAACTTTAACCACAATGAGAAAAGAAACGCCTTTTTATGAGTCTCTTCACTGTATTAAGTCGAACAAACACAAGGACTAACATATATCGAAGCAAGAAGTTCAAGACTATAACTCCCATAGAAAGTTTCTTCATGTCCAAGTTATACCCATCAGCGTGTATTAAAACATACAAAAACACTTAACTTTGCTATATCATTCTTACACAGCCAACTTTAAAGGGGAAAAAAAACCGATAATCCAAAGATCCAACATCATTAACTTCAGGCATGCTCATATTTATTACCACTACGAATAATAGATCCAAAAGATACAGATGGAAAAGGAACAGAATTATGAGCAAATCTCATAAATGAATATATTTGTCATCCAGACACTTAGCATAAACACTATGCTCATCAAGCTTTCTTTAAGATAATAAAGTAAAAACAGTATAAAGGGAAGATCGGTCAAATTAGCAAACCCTTGATGCACATGATTATATATTCTTTATTTATTTACTGGCAATTATAAACTGCAGAAACCATAACTGCAGTTATGACTTACCTGCTGCTCGATATCTGTATGGATATGTCCTCAGGGGATCGAGCTGGGTTGCCATACTAAGATCCCTCTTCGCCATATCTGTATCACAGTACTCTGATCGCTTTTCATAAGCCGATGCATTGTTTCTTGCTTTCTCTATCAACTTTGTCATCTCATCATATGCAGCTTTGCGTTGACCTTTGAGATGATATACACGTGCCAGACCTTGATGTGCTCTAGTATGCTTGATATTCAATGCATTCATGTAGCAGTTGGCAGCTAGATCCAGTTTATCACAGTCAACGTAGACACTGCCCAAATTATTCAGTGCCTGCCGAATGATAAAATAACTTTAATATGTTCCATATTCACATAAAATAAAAGGATCACTATAAAATTCAACTCACTTGTCCTTTTCGCAAGCCATCCGAAGGGCACCTAAGAGCTTCCTCTAGAAGTTTGATGACATACGTAGAGGAATCAGAATCAAGACTTGAATCTGCTAATACATAAGCTTTAAGAAAGAAAGCTTCAAATGATCGCTGCGCTGAAATTGACTCCTCAGCCTTGGCTAAAGCCTCTTCTCGATGGCCAGTATCATACAAAATCCATCCCTCATAGACAAGTCTTTCATGTTCAGATGTAGCATAATTTCTAGCTAGCCGGAGACTACGCATTGCAGCCTTTTGACAATTTAACCTGGAAACAATATGAATCCGTTGGAACAAAGAGATTGATTCTTGTGTAAGAACCAAAGGGAAAATCATTACAGAGAACCTCTGGAGAAACAGCAATACGTGTAAGCAACATTTTCATTCATAGTTAATCAAAACTGATGCATAAATTGGGTTAGAAAAGGGGATAAGGTCTTGTTTTAATGCCACTGATTCTGGCCAGAATGTCTAAAGTTCAACTTGATAGAGACAAATGTTACACTTGCTTAATGCCTGTACATACAAATCGAGTCATAGCAAACCAATTACAATAAGAACATATATGTTCTCACATATAAACAACATCAACTAATTTGTGGGGCAAATTATTCGTTTATCAATGAAGCTGCAACTTGCTAGTGCTTGAACGTTTAATTAAATGAGCAGACAGCATTAGGAATGGTTAAAGAAACTAAACAAAGTAGTCAACATTTGCAAGCATACCGCAGAAGGAGGAGAGATTGTCGAAACCGTAAAAGGCTCCTCCCGGGATCATTTGCCAACATATGATGTATAACAGCTAGGGACCCAATATCATCAACGCATGACCACCTATCATAGAGTTGCATCCAGCAATCTGCCTGACTCCACTGCTGAACAAGAGGCTGAAGGAGTTCTACCACATGGTCACCATGCATTTTACCATGAAATAGCATGTAATGAGGGTCCAATGTTAAGAGTGCCCGAATATCCCTAAGAGCTTCATCATAATCCATTAAGGCGATCGATATCCAAGCCCGTAGTTCAAGGCAATCAGGAGATACTTTAAAACGAATTATTTTGTTGAGCTCTGAAATTGCTGACCCAAATTGGTTGTCATCTACCATCAACACAGCCCTATACTTGTACGGAAAAGAAAGAGTTGGATCTAATTCAGTTGCAGAATTCAAATCAACCATCTTCTCCTTCCCAACACAGTACAAGGACCTTTCCTGGTACATCCACCCAGCTGGCTTATAATTTGACATCAGCGAGTTCATCATCTTGTAAGCCGAGTATTTGTGGCCGCGCTTATATTTAGACCTGGCAACACCCACTGATGAATAAATATGACCTGCTTCAACAGCAGCTTCAAACCAACGATGGGAATCTTTAAATTCCTTCCTTTCAAGCATCACTACGCCCAACTGATGATAAGCAAGTTGTTTCTGCCAACTTTCGATCGCCGAATCTGCCATTCTTTCCAAAAGCATGACTGTTGTGTTGGATGTCATGTCTTCCTCTATTGCAACCTGACTCAAAAAATAATACAACAAAAATGAAGCATGCCCAACCTGGGCCAATCTCTCCCTACCTTCTGAACTACAAAACAACTTCATTGCGTAAGACGTGTGCATCGAAGTCGGAAGCTCTCTTAAGAACACTTGTAAGCATGCTGCTACCAAAAGATATGCAGTCTCCTCCAATCCATACTCAATCAACAGCACTGCAACATCGATGTCATTAACCAGAGATGCTAAATGAGCATCACAAGCCGATTTCAGAACATCACAACAAAACCTGTTTGCCAATGAAAGAAGCTCTAAAACAACTGACACGTCAAAGGAATCTACACTTTTTGTCCTGCTAAATATTTCTGCTGCTCTCATCCCTTCTGCCGATATAGCATTCTGCGTGAAATTTATTTTTTCTCTCCGCGACTCTATGAAGCCACCAAACAACATTGTTTTAAAAGGTCTTGAAAGTGAGGCTATCTTAGACCTTACGCACCTGATCTCAGCATCACCAATACAAAATGACATATCACCATCTTCATCAGAAGTTGAACATTCCTCGACTTCATTCGAAAATTCATCATCAATGTCTCCTCCAGGAGACCGTGAACAGATACAAGGATCATAAACCGATTCAGGATCGTACCCATGAACCAAACAAGCCTTTGGACATTGTATATTCCTACCACAACATTCCATGGCTGACGTACCAATGAGTTCATCCTCTCTCCTCTCAAACCGTAGCCACGAGGCCAACACGATTTTCTCGTGGACCTCAACAGCGTGTTGCCTCGCTGACCGGAGACTCCTCCTAAACAACTTCGGATCCAAAGAGCCCCGAAATATCGCACATTGCTCTATGTATCTCTTGGATTTCTCGGATTGTGGGCAATTCTCAGTTCTACGATACTCATCAGCCAAAGTTTCGACAAAATCTACAGGCCTGAGGCAGGGCTCAATCTGTGGCTCGAGGAGATCGGTCACAGGGAGGCCACACGGTAGTAAATTCTCGACTCCACCAACACTAGACGCGGTTTGATTCGGTGACGCTTGCCCATTTCGGTTCGGTTTGTTACGAACTGGATTGACACTTAAATCTTGGAGGTGTTGCAAACACTTCTCTCCCACACTGCCGCACGCGGCGGTCGGTGCGTTGGGATTTAGGGCATAGACCTGAGTGCCTTTACACCCTTCTGCGAAATTCATGCTACGCATTGTCGCGAATATGCTATACTGCATGATCCAAACACCTGAAGGGGCAAAAAAAAAAAAAAAACCAAGAACAGAATTAACAAGCTTCCAACTTTGTACTTAATTACACAACAAAATGAAATTCTGAAACAAACCCAGTTGAAATTACCACTTCGTAGCCTGAAAAACCCACCGAGTCGTGGACGAACGATGATGTGGATTACAGACCAAATTTCCTAGGAAATTTCTGATTTCCCCGAGAAATGGAATCAAAATACATGGAATGGGATTTGAATGTACCGTGTCAGAGAAGTGATCACGTTTTGACGGCCAACTAGATTGATGAGTTGAGATGGAGTTGGCCGTTGAAACGGCCACTCTCTTCCAAATCTCTCCCTAAATTAGCAAATTTTCTTACCTCTGAAACAAAACCAAAGTGTTTGTTCTTTTTCTTGTGTCTTAATACGAAAAACCTTTTAAAAACAAGAGTTACTATTACCTTACCGAACAGAACAGAAAGACTTTTAAAACTCTTCTGTCTTTTTGTCTTTGGTAAAAAACAGAAACAGCGTAGTTTGATTAACTTCCGGTAAAACAGGAGAGCCGCTAAATCTATCCTTTCCTCAAATTTATCATTTGTTTATGGCTCCAATCTCTCGCACTCATCACCTCAAGATGGGCCTAATTCACCAGTTCCACTCCCGCCTTAAAGCGCGTGAATTTCATTTATGGTTATGCTCCCAACTTCTCGTTTAATATAATATAAAAAATTATTAGTGTTATTTTAATTACGTATTAATAAATTTTTAAGGTAACTAATTACGCTAGAAATAAAAAATAACTTTTTTATAAAAAATTATAATAAAAAGGTTGCGTACATTAACAACCTTACAAAACGGGACATATTATGCTTATGTTATTTTTATTAATATATTTTTATAATTTGTTAATTATATATTTTTAATAAATTTACATATTCAAAATAAATAATAAGATCAACGGAGTCGTTTGGTTCTATTTCTATTTTTCTGTTATAATTTTCAGTGTATGTTTTTAGTTTTGTTTCTGTTTTTCTTTTAAATAAAAACAAAAACTTGTTTAGTTGTTAATGGTAATATAGTTATATTTTTATCACGGATAATAATTACATTTTAGATAAAAACTTAAAGATAAATTATTTTTAATTAAATAAACTT
>JAOSBK010000004.1:35967357-35979183 GCA_027568895.1 Erythroxylum shatona | reverse complement strand
GTGGTTTTTGTGGTATTGGAGAAGAATATGAGGTAAGGGGATGTTAGGATGGGTTTAGGAACCTTTGGAGGGGTCTTAGAGGGTGAAAATTTTGTGACACCCGAGGGTTACACGGCTTGCCCTTGTGATTTTACACGGGCCGTGTGTTTTTGGGCGCAGGGACCCTATTTTACCCGAAGGTTACACAGCCTGACCGTATGATTCCACACGGTCCGTACATTTTGACCCTCCAAATGACAGAATTTCAATTTTGTGTCTTCATGAAAGTTGTAGCCCTAGATGTCTTCTTGCCAACCGTCTAAAAACGAAGTCAATCCGACACCTATAGTGAGAGTTATGGCATTTGGGCCAAAGCATGTTCAATAGGAGGAAAGATATGAACATGTTGGATTCGTTTGGCCATAATTCCTTTGTCCGACCTCCGATTGCGGTGATTCTTAAAGTGTTAGATTTCTAACACATTTTTCACCTCTTCATAAAAATTTATAGCCTTTGGATCTAAATTCAGAAAGTTTGATGGAAAGGAAGTGAGGGGTCGGTTTGGAGAGCGTGATTGGGATATGAACATACCTTGGATTTTAAGCATATTTTGAGCCATAGGGCTCCGATTGAGGCAGTTCTTGTTTCTAAATAAACTAGAGACTAACAGCTACCATTTTTGAAGAAGTTAATCGTGATTTTGTGATTTCGTTGTGTGAGCTCGCCTTTGTGGCTTGAGATGTCATGCAAATGAGGATTTTTTTCGATGAGAGTTAAAGAGCTTGGAAACTCGCTTATGTTTTTCGACTCCGGTTTGATAGTTGGGCTTCAGAAACGGAGCCCAATATTTTGGATAGTTGGGCTTTGAAAACAGGGCCCAACAGATAAATTTCATTTGGAGTGGACTTGACAAGAATAGACGAATTCCTAGTGTGTAATGGAGTACAATTTGCTTACATAAGATAAGTAAGAGGATGAGTAGAATTTTATTGGCTAAAAGACTGAAAATTATGCATCGCGAAAGAGAACTTATACGTCAAAATGGATCCATTGCAAGAGCATATGGACTTTAAAGATCAGTTACTCTTGAGCATTCCAACAATTTCTAGGACTAGAGATATGATGCAGCCTCTAGTTATGTTTGAATTGTTAATGGAAAATTCGTGAAGTTTTGGTTTGATAATTGGCATTCCTTGGTCCATTATACATGCCCTATGGATTATGAATATCTCCAATTATTGATTCCTGCTAAGACTAGGGTATAAGCTATCATTGTCAACAAGAACTGCGGATGGCCTTTCCACTGTAATAGAGTTTGTGGTCTCATTGTGAACAATTGACCTAGTAATGCACCTGATCCAGCTAAGGAGGAGTCTATCTTGTGGAATAATTCAATTAGGTTCTCTATAGTTGCCTACAGGAAAATTCTTACTGATTCTCTGCCTGAATACCCCTAGCCTATGTTGGTCTGGGACTCCTATATTGCTCCGTCTCACTCTTTTATTATATGATTTGAAGTTTTGAGGAGACTATCCACTAACGACAGACCCAGGCTACTTGATATTAACTTTTTATATATCCTATGCTTTTTAGCTTTTGAGATATTTTCTTAGTTGTCAATATTCCTACTCATTCTTTATAATACTGTTCCGTTCCGGCTGGTACAGGTCGAAACGTACCATACCGACTCAAAATTGGTACCGATATTTTAAGTTTGATACCAGGTTTAAATATTGGTCGGTACCAGTTCATTTTGGTTATACCGACTGGTACAGGTCGGTATTCAAAATATTAGTTAAATGTCGATCGGTATCGGAAATTTTAAAAAATCGGGGAACTTTTTTGTAAAATTTTCAAAAAAATTTAAAATCTCTTTCCCTCCCTCCTACCTCTCCTTTCCCCCCCTTTTTTTCAAAGTTTTTAAAATAATAATAAATATTTTATTACTAATAATAATTATAAATTAAATATAACTTAAAATAAAATATTTTATTTTTATTACTAATAAATTATTTTTATTTAAATTTATTTTAATATTTTATATAATATTTATTAATAAAATATTTTATTTTTTAAAATAAATAATTTTAAAATTATTATTTATAAACAAATATTTATTTTTATATATTTTTAATTATTAAATCAAAATTTATTTGAAATTTATATATTTTAAAAATATATTTTAAATTTAATTATATTCATTAATAATTATTAAATTAAAAATTAAATTAAAATTGTGATTATTATTTATTACTATAATTTTTGAATTCAGGGTTAAAAACATAAAGTACAATTGTATAATATGATTATAGACTATTTTGTAATTTTAAAAAATTTTAGGAACTATTTTATAAATTTAAAAAATTATCTGAAATAGTACTCGGTATTAACCGGTACCAGTACAGTATCGTACCATAACTCAATCCGATACCGAGTCTGGTATAATATTTGTAACATTGGTCGAAAAGGAGATAGGATTTTATAAAAAAGTTGTCGTAGAATTTAGAGAGAATGAAGTATTAAATTGACTAGTATATTTTTAGATTAAATTCATGAGGAAAGTAATCTAAACACCAAAGAGCTGCTGGGATTTAAAATTCAAGTAAAGTGCTATTATTTTTCCTAAATTGGAAAAATTTTTACTTTTCTAACTATTTAAAAAAATAAACCAAATATGATAATATAAATTTTAGAAAAAAAAGTATTAATTTCCTAAGTAAAAATCTACGCCAACCAAACAAGGTCTATATGTCCATCCTTGCTCTCTTGAAAGTTGAAACAGCTTGACCCGGAGCTAGCTTTGGATATGTTATTGTATTTTATTCAGCCCATCATCCCAAATCAGTCACCTTCTCTTGTCACAGAAAATTACAAGACCCTACGTGGCACAAAAAATGCTTCTGTTAAATTTCCTGTCAATCAGTTGATTGTATTAGATATTATTTGATTATATCAGTTGTTAACTAATGGCTAATTTAATTAACAGATTGTATTAGCTATTTTATTACAAATGTTTAATAAAATTAGCTATTTAATATTAGTTGTTTATGTGTAAATAATTTATGAGGATATGACTTTAAAAAAAATAAGAGTATAAACTGTGACGGAGCCAAGAATTTAAAATAGGAGGATCCAAGTATTTAATTTTTTTAAATCTTAGAGGGCCCAGTACACAGCTGGGCTTCAAATAACTCCGTTTATATATATATATATATATTAATATTATATCTTAATATTTTATTGAATATTCTTATAAGAATTTAGATTTTAGAAAAGTCATGTCCATCAGTACTGTTTCATCATTTATAAAAAATATATGCAACTCTTTCTATTTTTATTTTCATTTAAGGTCAACATTTTATTTCTAATCTATAACTGCATAAAACAATTATAAGAACAAATAATATTGCTAAAACATAGGTATTTGGAAATTTCAATTAGGCTGTCTTACTTACTAAAAATTGTTGTATATTAGAACTAACAAAAATTTGACGCGTGTAATACTTAATTGTAACTTAATTAAGAATACAATTTAAGCAGCAAAATATTCCACAACTTAACAATAGAATTTAAAATGTAGAATTAACTTTTGATAGTTAGAATTTTGGTTGATGGATGAGAATGCTGGCTATTAGTAATGTTTTCATCTTCGACTGTTTTCTTAAATTTTCTGTCACTCTTCGTCGTAGCTGTTTGACGAGTCAAACAGTCGAAGACAACCAATCCAACTAAAAAAGTAGCTGATTAGTGTTCTTCCGAATGAAGCCAAAGTGTAGCCCATGCAGATTATTTTATAAGCTGTAGCCAAAGTCTAACATCTGTATTGTGATTTGAAACATTACCTATCAACACTTTGTCCATATGTCGTGAGTTTTTTTTTTTTTGGAACGAGAGAATCGTAAGAGGATTATCGTACCAGTTAAACTAAATCCTTCTGTATTCCTTCCATCAATAGCGACATCGTCAGTGTCCCTAATATCGCATTTACCAACAACTACGCATGATCCCCATATAAGAGTAAGAAGCGTGACAGTTGAACCAGCAATAAAGCCCATTCCAACTGAGACCTGACTTTCTGCATTTCCTGAAATTCCAGATACTGCAAGGAAAAAAAAATTGTAAGAAGCAATGCTACGGAGCCACATGGGGCAGTGGTGCACCGAAGCTTCCAAAATTTTAAAAAATATTAAATATTTTTAATTTTTAATATATATATATATATATAAAATGATGAAGTTATTTGGAACACTGTAGTATATTGGGTCTTTCAAAATTTAAAAAAATTAAAATTTTGGACCCTTCTATCTTAAATTCTTGGGTCTGTCACTATCTGAACCGAACAAGTTTTAAGGTCCAATTCTGAAGTGACCCGATCTGATGTGTGTTTGATGAGAGCAGAGGAAATAGAAAGAAGGATGGAGAAATATCGAGAATAAGCATAGCGTCAGGGAGAACACCAAGCAGAGGAAGACACAGGCCGCCGACGATACCAAGCCCCAAAATCTCAAGCAAGAGCTCACTGCCTGTGGACGAGTAGGTAGCGGCCAAGAACATGAGCTATCCGTATACTATAATCAAGAAAAGATTACCCAGCACAGTCTTGGTGCAGGGCAAAAACCCGTACGACTGCTCGCAGGACGACTTCTTCTCCAGAATCAGGTAAGGAGAGTGGAGACCATCTGCGAGCAAATCAGGGAGAGATAGGGAGTGGACGGTGGTGATGAAGAGGAAAAGGGAGAGTTTCTTAGGAGTAGAAGACATGATGAGTGAAGTGTAGTAAAATATAACTTTGACTGAAGAAAAACTGGCCGGCAGTATACTAATAATAAATTTCATTCAGGTAATCAATCTGCATTTACATCCAAATAGACTACTAATTTATAGAACTTTTTGTGACATTAAGCAGGCTAAAAATTAAGATCACGACTTACCCATTATCCCATTACAACTATCTCAATACCCTATAAGATCACGACTTACCCATTATCTCGTTACAGCTGTCTCAATGCCCCATGACGATTATTAGTCCTGGAAGATAGGATAAGTAACTAACCACTAACTAATAATAATTCAAACTATTTTATTCAGAATTAATAACATAGTCTGGTCAACATCCCCCCTTAATTCTGATCGGGGAGGGTCTTTACGCCAAGTAGGTTCCTCAGCTTGATAAAAGCATCAATCTTCAACGGTTTAGTGAGGATATCTGCAACTTGATCTTTGGTCTTGCAATATTCCAGCTTGATCACATTTTTCGCAACTTGATCTCTCAGAAAGTAATATCGAATATCAATATGTTTGCTTCTTTCATGAAAGACCGAATTCTTGGCTAAATTAATTACAGACAAATTATCAACATAAATCTTCAATGGACCTTGCAAGTTAAAACCAATTTGGCTCATTATATTGCTAAGCCAAACTGCTTGACATGCACTGGATGCAGCTGTTACGTACTCAGCTTCACACGTTGATAAGGCAACAATGAATTGCTTCTTCGATGACCATGAACATACAGTATTCCCAAGCATAAAACAATGACCACTTGTGTTTTTTCTTTTGTTCAAATCTCCACCTCAGTCACTGTCAGAGTATCCTACAAGCTCATATTCCTTGGATGATAATTAAAACAAACCATGATCATGAGTACCTTTGATGTATTGCATAATCCTTTTTACTACTTGTAAATGCATCTGTCAAGGAAACTCCATGAATTTACTGACTAATCCCACAACATAGTAAATATCAGGTCTTGTGCATGTGAGATATCTCAAAATTCCAACAATTTGCTTGAAATATGTTGGACCAATAGTTCTCTCATCTCCATCCTTAACCAATTTTGCACCAGTTTCCATTGGAGTTTGAACTGGTTTTGAATCTTCCATTTGATACTTTGCCAAAAATTCAGAAGCATATGTCTTCTAAGTAATGAAAATTCCATCTTCCTTTTGAACAACTTCGATACCCAGAAAATAAGACATAAAACCAAGATCAATCATCTCGAACTCCTTCATCATGGTCTGCTTGAAATCATTAATCATGTTGAGGTTGCTTCCTGTAAAAATTATATCATCCACATAAAGGCATAAAATTAGTGAATCTCTAGAACCATTAACCTTCTCATATAGGCCATAATCGGAGAGGCATTTCTAGAAACCAACTTCATGAAGGAACAAATCAATGCGTTTGTTCCATGCTCTTGGTGCCTGCTTAAGGCCATATAGAGCCTTATTAATATAAGTCTGTACACTTTTCCTTCTTTTCCAGATTGTATGAAACCAGGTGGTTGCTTTACATATACTTTCTCATCAAGTGGGCCATTGAGACAAGCCAATTGGACATCCATTTGGTGAGTTTTCCATTGCTTTTGTACGGCTAAAGCAATTAATAATCTCACTGTCTCTGTTCGAGCAACGGGAGAAAAAATTTCCTCGTAGTCATGGCCTTGTCTCTGCTCAAATCCCTTTGCCACCAACTTTGCTTTATACCTTTCAATTTCACCATTTGCCTTCACCTTGATCTAGTAAATCCATTTCACATCAATTGCTTTGTGAACTTGTGGAAGATCAGTAAGCTCCCATGTTATATTCTTCTCAATGGCCACCATCTCCTCATTCATTGCATTCATCCATTTAGGATTTTTGATTGCATCTTCAAGCACTACAGGTTCAATATCTGAAAGAAAAGCAAAATGCAGCAAATGTCCATCATCACCAATTTCACTATTAAATTTCATTTCATAATCCTAGAGATATGTAGGTGGTTGATGTTGCCTCCTTGGTCTTTTTGTGTCAACAGGTGTAGTCTCAACATCAGTTGAAATTGTAGGTTGAATTGTGCTCTCATTTGTGGCTGGGACTTCTGTTTCTTCTTCCATAACATAAATTACACGTTTCTGGGGATCCTCATGAGTATCAACACTCCAATTCCACGCCTCATCTTCAGCAAAAATCACATCACGACTAACTATAATCCTTTTGGTCATTGGATTGTACAGCTTGTATCCACCTTGCTTGTATCCAATGAGAATTTTTTTCTGCTTATCATCTGGCTTGGTCCTTGTTGTTGACATGGGCATAAGCAATCGAACCAAACACTTTTAGATGTTGTATGTTTGGTTTAAAACTAGTCCAAGCCTCAATGGGAGTTGTGTTAGGGACACTCCTAGTAGGCAATCTGTTTAACGAATACACTGCACATGAGACAGCTTCTGCCCAAAAATAGTTAAGGATACCTTTTTCCTTCAGCTTGCTTCTTGCCATATCTAGTATAGTCTGGTTCTTTCTTTCAGCCACTCCATTGTGTTGAGGGGGGAAGGGAAATGTAGTGTTGTGCTGCACTCCAAGTTCTTCACAGTAACTTCTGAATTCATTAGAGATGTATTCATCTCCTCCATCACTTCGAATTCCTTTAAGTGATTGGCCATTTTGTCTTTGAACATACATTTTAAATTTCTTAAAGCAATTAAATACCTTAGCTTTACTTTTCAACAGATAAATCCAAGTATTCTTTAAAAATCATCAATAAATGTCAAGAAATACTTGTTACCTCCAATTAACTGGATATTCATAAGACCACATACATCAATATGGACAAGTTCCATAAGAGATTTTGCACGCTCCACAGTTTTTGAAAATGGCAACCTGTGATTCTTTCCAATGATACATGCTTCACATAACTTATCAGGATGTTTGATTTAAGGTAAACCTTTCACCTTTTTTGTTTATCAAGAACTTCATGAAAGTTCAAGTGCCCAAAACAAAGATGCCACAGCCACAATTCATCACTAACAATTGCATTCAAACACTTAATTCCCCTTTACTGATGTCAACTGAAAACATATAATTCTTTGATAAAACGATTTTTAGAATTAAAGTACCTTGTCTATCAAGAACCAAAAATTGATTTCCAAAAATATTCATCACATAACCTTGCTCAGCAGGTTGTTTTTCATGTCAGGCACATAAAACACATTTGAGGTGTACCTGTGATCTCCATTCTTCAATGTAACAAGGATTTGCCCTTTCCCTATCACCGGAATGAATCTACCATCGTCAAATTTGACTTTTGCATGAAATGACTCATCAAGCTCAGCAAACAATTCCTTCCATCTGCACATATGATTTGTACAGCTAGTATCCAAATACCATGTGTGATGATTGGAAGTTTCATTTGATGAAGACACCATTAAAATTGCTTGGTCAATTTCCACTTGTTTTTTATTATCCATTTCTTGTGCATAATTGGCATCTTGATTATCAACCTTGGAACTGCACTCATTTGGATAATGACCATGTTTGTGGCAGTTGTACCACTACATATTTGATTTGTAAAATCTTCCTTTGCTTGTTGTCATTCATCCTTTATTCATGTGCTCGCAAGGAACTGGACAATAATTTGACTGTCATAGTTGACAGATCATTACTTTCTTCAATTGCAGTTATTACATGCTTGAACTTTGAAGTAAAGGACCTCAGAATCTTCTCCACTTTATTCTGCTCGGACAGAATTTCACCATTTGTTTTCATATTGTTTGTCAATGCAAGAACTCTGTTAATGTAAGCATCAATTGTTTCATAAGACTCCATTTGCAGCAGCTCATACTGTTGCCTCAGAGTTTGAAGATGCAACCTCTTGATTTTCTCATCACCTTTGTATGAAGTGAAACAAGATAGTCCATGCTTCATTTGAGGTAGTAGCTCCTTTAATCTGTTCAAACATCTCATCATTCATTTCTTGGTGAATGAAATACAATGCCTTCTTATCCTTCTTCCTCAGGTCACGGTGTGCAACTCACTATACATCATTTACATTATCTGCTAATCCAGCCACTCCATTCTCCATGACCTCCAGCAGATCATGGTAATCAAATAGGACCTTCATTTGAACACACCAACGATTGTAATTTTTCCCATCTAGAATAGGAACAGACAACTGTGTAGTGTTGTTCATTGCTGCTTTGGTACCAATGTAGTAAAATATAACTTTAAGTGAAGAAAAAATGGGCAGTATACTAATAATGAATTTCATTCAGGTAATTAATATGCATTTACATCCAAATCAGACTACTAATTTATAAAACCTGTTGAGACGTTAAGTAAGGTAAAAATTAAGATCACGACTTACCCATTATCCCATTACAACTATCTCAATACCCCATGACGACTACTAGTCCTAGAAGATAGGATAAGTAACTAACCACTAATTAATAATAATTCAAACTATTTAATAAAATCAGAATTAATAACATAGTATGGTCAACTTGAAATGGTGTGTGTAAGAGCTTGAAGCTTTAGTGGATTAAGAGGAGGAGCATTAGAGTTAGTATAAAATGGGTGAGTGAAATTGTGTGATGAAAGGGAATGGAGGACAATGATAGGTCCCAAGCAAAACCACTATAATTTTTGAACTAACAGAATTCTATTAAGGGCGGGAATAAGCCACAAAATATTGTTTTGTATGAACTGAACTGATACTTTATCCCTTCTTCTATTGGAATTTAAATACACATAAAACAACCACTTGTTATTAAAGAGCAACAACTACTTGAGATTACTGCGTTGACGATGACAAGCATTTCTTTAGTGTCAGTGGACCATGAGATATTGGATAGACTCAAAACATAGCTCATGAATGCTTAAAGTCTGTTGTTAGACCCCCTAAGTCCAAAATAGTGAAATCATGTAGGCATTGACAAGCTTTAACCAGTATTCGACACACGAAACAACAAAAAAAGGCAAAAGACTTGTGAGAAGACAAGGATGAAAGGGACAATATCAAGCGTTAACATGCATTGGTGCACATTAGCTGAAGTCTTCGACGAGATGTAAGATTCTGATATGAGACCAAAAGAAGGCTTAAGATGGACGTTAAGTGGAAGGTTAGCTGGATCACACGCATGATGTGAATATGCGAGAGTTCTAAGGTGACTTAGCAAGTAGATCAAGCATGGTACAAGTTTTAGGAGACTGTCGGACCTTGTACGAGCTGACTTGGCTAAGGTTGGGTTCTTGATGGACTAATGGAGTTACTATGAGTAAGCATTGAATGGACCAGTATGCTATTGGCTTTGATGACTCATCATCAACAGATAGAGATGAGGAGATCTTGGATGATTTGGCGGATAAGATCACAATGGATGAACATCAGCTTTAAAAGATAAAAATTATATGGAAAGATCATCTGAAGATAGAGGAGATCTTGGTAGATGTGGATAATCATTCCTAGATAATATAATCTTTTATCTTGTTATTGTAATGTAGCTTAAAACTATTAGATAGAGTCCTAATTAGATGGAGATGTCATCTATTGGTGAGTATGATATAATCTGATAAGGATAAGATTGTGATTTTAACTAGTAGAGTTATATTAGGATTTTAACGTAGTCATCTAGGGGTGCCTATAAATAACTCATTTGAGCCTTGCTCTTCTTAGAGGAAGGATAAGTATGGGAGCCAGTTAAGGATTGAGAGATCATTTCTTTGTATACTTTGAGGAAAGTAATAAAGGTTAGCGTTTGTCGTATCTCTTTCTCATGTTATTATTGTTGTCATGATTATTTAGTTCTTTCGTAGTTTTCTTAAAAGGATGTGACAGTGAAACACTGCGAGGGTGGTGAGGCATTTGAGAATAAGTAGGTTGGTCAACGATCACAGGACAAGACTAAATCTTGCTTTGACGGAGCCAAGTAAGATTGTCGTGCAAAGAGATTGGTGCATCTTGTAGGATAAGTTTGTGCTTGACGGAAAACCTTTGTAACAATTGCCTTGTTGAGTCAATACTGCACCAATCCCGTCACCTAAAGCATCTGTTTCGATGACAAAAAGAATAGTAAAATTAGGCATAGCTAGAGCTGGGGTGGTAGTTATAGCTTGTTTAAGGGGGTCAAAAGTAGCTTTCGCTTTGTAATTCCATTTGCATTGCCTTTTCTTTAACAAGTTGGAGAGCAGTCGAGCCAAAGCTCAAAATTATGAACAAACTTTTTATAATATCCTATTAAGCCTAAACATCACGCAACTCAGAAATATTTGTAAGTCGTGGCCATTGTAATACAACTTTAATTTTATTTTGGTCCACCTTTACTCCTTGAGAAGTAACAATATAACATAAGTATTTCAACTCTTGCTGGTCGAATACACACTCTCTGAGTTTAATGAAAAATTTGTGATGCCTTAAAATTTCAAAAGATTGACGAACATGTTCAATATGCGTGGTCCAACTGGGGCTACAAATTAGGATATCATTAAAGAAAACTAATACAAATTTACAAAGATAGGGGAAAAAATGAAATTCATGATGGCTTGAAAGGTGGAAGGGACATTACAAAGGTCGAAAGGCATTACTAGATACTCATAATGACCATTGGCAGTTTTATGAATATCATATGGATGTACCCGTACTTGGTAATATCTGACTCTCAAATCTAATTTAGTGATGAAGACAACCTTATGAAGTTCATCTAACATATCATCTACTGTAAGATTTGGAAATCTATCTTTGATGGTGACAGCATTAAGGGCTCTATAATCAATGCAAAATGCCATTTGCCGTTTTTCTTTTTTACTAAGAGAACAGGTGATGAAAATGGAATAGTACTAGATATTATAAGCCCCAATTGTAACATATCATGAACTTGTTTTTCAATTTCAGCTTTTTGAAAATAAGCATACCTATAAGGCCTTGGTTTGCGTGGGCCCGCATTATTGAGTTTTGTCCCCTTTAGTTAGGTTATCTACCTCCCGTATCCACGTGGGGGTCTTTGGGAGTCGAACCTGTGACCTCAAGGTTTTGTTGGGTGCAAGACCCACGCCTCTCACCACTGAGCTACGTAGCTCAGTGGTGAGAGGCGTG
>JAOSBK010000004.1:35951140-35961918 GCA_027568895.1 Erythroxylum shatona | reverse complement strand
AACGGAGTCGTTTGGTTCTATTTCTATTTTTCTGTTATAATTTTCAGTGTATGTTTTTAGTTTTGTTTCTGTTTTTTTTTTAATAAAAACAAAAACTTGTTTAGTTGTTAATGTTAATATAGTTATATTTTTATCACGGATAATAATTACATTTTAGATAAAAACTTAAAGATAAATTATTTTTAATTAAATAAACTTATTTAATCTCTTATATAATATTTATTAACAAATTATTAATAAAATTATGTTATTTTGATAAAATAAATAATTTTTATTTAAAAATTAATATTTATTTGAAATATATCTTAATTATTAAATCAAATTTTATTTGAATATTTTTATATTTTAAATTTAATTATATATAATTTAATTATGAAAATTAAATTAAATTAAATTATTCATAGTTTTGTTGATAATTAAGTTTAATTTATTAAATATATAACTATAATGTTAAATTAAATTATTTATAATTTTATTAAATAATTAAATAATATATATTTAAATTATAATAAATCAGATTATGAAAAAACAAAAACAGGAAACAAAAACTAATTTTTATTTTTTCATAATTTTGAATGGGTCAAATTAAGTTTGGGTTGTATATCATTTTGTTTCAACATTTCGACTTTATCAGATCATATATTCGATTAAATTGAGAAAAATATGATACCATTTTAACAAATTAATCCATATTAATTAAATCAGATCACTCAATTGGATGAACTTCAAAATCATAAGTCACAGCTTTTATTATAAAATTTAAGGTTAATTACTAAAAAAACTAAAATTTTTGTCAATTTTTTAACTATAGCCTATACTTTAAAAAGAAGTAATAAAATGTCCAAACTTTCAATATTTTTCAATTCTATCACAAACTTCAAAAGGTAATAATAAAATGCTCAAATTTTCAATTTTTCCAATTCCAACTCGACGTTCTCTTAATATCTTTAACTTTTTATTTTTTGTTTGTTATTTTGATGCCTCAAATTACTCTCGCATTTCAGCATACTGCACCAATAAACTTTTTGTTTTTGGTTTATTCTTCTGATGTCCTTAGTATGAGGACGTTGGGGTTGCGTAATCTGAAAATCAAAGAGTGAGGACGTCAAGAGAACAAACTGAAAATGAAAGAAAAAATTGAAATAAAAAACGTAAGACCGTCGGAGTTGCGTAATCTGAAAATCAAAAAGTGAGAGCGTCAAGAGAACAAACTGAAAATGAAATAAAAAATTGAAATAAAAAACGCAAGATCGTCGGAGCTGCATAATCTGATTTAGGTTATTTTAAACAATAATGTAATTTTAATTGTGTAATTAAACCACGTCGTGTCATTTATTTTATTTATTGTGTTAAATTTAACTTACGTGTATTAATAATTAAGATTTTTTAAACACGTATCAAATCATACCAGCAAATTTAACAAAAATAATAACGTCGGACTATAATTTAAAAATTTAAGCTTTGAGTATTTTATTGTTATTTTTTAAAGTTTGAACTGGAACTAAAAAATTAAAAATTTGAGTATTTTATTTTTATATTTTAAAATTTGAGCAATGATAAAATTTTAAATTTTTTATAATTAACCCTAAAATTTATAAAGAGACGCGTAACAAGGTATGGGATTGCACTAAACATACGTGGATGTGCTTTGACTTTATATGCTTCAAAACATGGGTCCTGTGAAAAGAGTCCAAAAGAATTTAAGATTTGGACTCTTCACCGCAATCTTGTTTGGGTCAATCTTATCGGCTTCTCAATTGAAAATACAGTACGGCGTCCACATATTCATTTGTCTGTAGATACGTTAGGGTGTCTTTTTCCGTGTAGCAATTATACGATAGTTACGTCTTTGGTATTGGATTGGTTTGGACTCGAGTTTCGATAAATTTTTAACGCATAAAGCTTTTGTTAGGATAGGTTTATATCGGTAGAGTTTTTGTAAGTAGAATTTTTTTAATAAATTTTTAAAAAATTTTTTTAAAAAAAAAGTAATTGACTGTTTGACTGTTATTTAAAAAATAACTTTTTTAAAAAAGCTTCATATAATAGACTGTTGACAACATAAAAATAAAAATTACTTTTAATTTTAACTATATTTTATTTTGTAATAAAAATTAGTTATGCACATAAATATTATTTAAAATATACTAAATAATATGCAAAGTACAATATAATAATTATTATATAATTTTAAACTATATAAAAATATAGCTAACCAAATTTTTTATATGAATTATAACATAAGTAAAACTAACATCAACAATAAATATTAAAACATATAAAAAATTAAATAATATTATATAAATCTCAAAATAAATATTCAAGTTCAGTAAATAGTTAAATACATAAGATGAGTTTGTAAGATAAACGTGAAGATGATTTTGTAGATATTGTGAGAATTATGTATAAAATATAAGGACAAAATGGAATAAAAAATAGACTCATTGATTGATCTGAAAAATCTACCCAAAAAAGTCATTTGAAAAGTTTTTTTGAGAAGCTTCAAATTTGATCTTCTTAAAAAACTATATTTTGGTTACCAAAAAAATTATATCTATTACAGAAGTGTTTTTTTTATTTTATAGCCAAATTCATTTTTTTAAAAAATGGTGAAAAAAAGTATTTATTGACCTTCCAAAAGTCCATCCAAACAATCACTTAGATTAAATAAGATTTTTAATTTAAAATTTAAAAATGCTATTATTTTACTAAAAAATTAAAACGACATTTATATGCATATTGATAAAAAGTTTGGAGTATCAAATACGTATCTGTTAAACACGAGTGACAAATAAGGATTCTAATTTGAAATTAGTAGCTTTATTTAAAATTAAAATTATGAATATGAATATGTGAATAATTAATTTACATATATTTTAATAGAATTTTATAATAAATTGATTATTAATTATTAAAATAACTTAGCAGTCATAATATTATTATAATAATTATTTAATACAAAATTAAAATATTTCTTATTTTAAAATATTATTAAAAATAGAAACTTACAATTTATTTGTACACAACATCATATGTACTAATTTGATGTATATTCTTTGTAATAATTGATAGTGAGTTACTATAAATAAATAAAATGTATATTTTTATTAAAACATTATATATTTTACAAAAAAAATTATTTTTATAATTCAAACTTGTAATTTTTTGGTCACAGAAGAGTAATCTTATCGGTTATTACAAGCTTGTCTTTAAATTATTAATTTATATTATCATCATTATCACATTCAGTATAAAGTTTCATAATTAAATAAAATCTGGAAAGGTCTTATAGCACAATTTTTTACCTTTATATTTGTGTTCTTAAAATACCAACTTATATATATAAAGAAAGTTAACGCTTAAGTCAACCTTCCACGTTGTTGCAAGTACTGAAAATGGGCTCTCCAGAAAGAGGACACAAATGAGGCTTGAACTTGGCACAGAAAGTAGGAAGCTTGGTCTGATCTTACCCAATTTGAAGTTAAAAGGATTAGATACATGTTGATAGGTTCTGACTGCACCCTAAGTTTTGGGGTCATTTTGAAGCCCAACTTAACAAATCTGACCTATTCGAGATTTTTATTATAAAACGACATTGTTTTGAGTAATTCGAACTTGATTATGTTCGTGTTTTAGCTGTAAGTTAGGAGGTCAGATTAGGTTAAGTCGATGAACCGATTCAATTCTACGTAATCTATTATTATTCTTAGAACTAGGGATAAGCATAACTCTAATGGGTCTCAAATCTCTTTTTTTTTTACAAAGGCCTGATCATGGTCTAAGTGTACATTAAATAACTTATTTGGTATACATAATAATTGTAAATTATTATCATGTAATATATCTAAAGTCTAGACTAAGTTGGTATACATAATAATTGTAAATTATTATCATGTAATATATCTAAAGTCTAGACTAAGTTTGACAATTGGTTGGATTAAACTTGGCGAAAAGACAATCCAAAATTGGCCCGAAGCGTGGTTATATTCAATCTGAGTAGGTCCTCGAGTCATTGCAAAGCGACTTCGTTTTTGTGTAGTTCAATATAATAGTATTTTAGACAACTGCATTAACACGACTTTATTTTGAGAGAACGAACTTTAACCTCTGATTAGTTGGGTTTATACTAGTAAAATTTTTATTAGTAGAGCTTATTTTATAGATCTTTTTTTAGAATAACTTTTATAAGAAGTCAGTTGACTATTTGACTGTCATTTAAAAAAAAATTTTGAAAGAGCTTCATATAATAGACTGTTTGACAACATAAAAATAAAAAAGTATATATTAATTTTAACTATATTTTATCTTGTAATAAAATTAATTATGCATGTGAATATTATTTAAAGTATATTAAACAATATGCAAAGCACGATATATTAATTATTATATAATTTAAACCATATGAAACATAAATGAAAATATATCTAACTAAATCTTTTATACAGATTATAACATAAGTAAAACTATTATCAAAAATAAATATTAAAACATATAAAATGTCAAATAATATTATATAAATCTCAAAATAAACGTGAAGACGAGTTTGTGGATATTGTGAAAATTATGTGCAAAACATAATTACAAAATGGATTAAAAAATATATTCATTAATTGATCTAAAAAACCTACCTGAAAAAGTGCTTTTTTTAAAAACTCCAATTTTGAGCTTCTTAAAATGTTGTATTTTAGCTACCAAAAATGGTATATCTATGATTATTTTACAACTAAATACTCATTTTAGAAAAAAAGGTTAGTACTCATTAATCTCTCAAAAACTCATCCAAACAGGTACTTAGTCTAATTAACTCAAATTGGGCCAAAATTTTTAACCCTAGTCCCAAAAAAGTTCAAATTGAAACCGATCAAATTGGGATAAGGTCTAGTCTCAACATCTTTAGCTACCCCAATTGACTGAAAAAGATACTGAAATCAAAGACTTAGATATCAAAATAACACGCATGAGTGAGGTTGGAATGCAGAGGGTTAGGTAATTCTTATTTATTAGATTCAAATTACGGATCATGGCCCTATTCTACCAAATCTGGCAGATACAATATACGGAATCTTTTAATATTTCTTAAAGTCTGGCATTTTCGTGAATTGGGAACATGAATCTAAAATATCTTATACAACAAGCAGGATGTTGTGTTTATCTACATCATGAAATGCTTCATCAAACTGGCTTTGTTTTAATATTAATGGACACACTTGTCTGACCGATTCACGTTGTTGGTGTTAGCTTATCACATTCGGGCCTGTTTGATTAAATGTTAATTAATAAAATGAAATAAAATGTGACGGAATTAAACAGAATGATTTATAATAAAATGTAATGTAATATAGTGAAAAGTAGTTTGAAAGGGATAGAAAGGCTCGTAATGTAATATAGTGAAATGTTATTTGGAATATAGATAGAATAGAATATAACGTATAATAAAGAACTATTATATCCTTTATATTAAAATAATTGTTGTAGGAGATTTATTATTTTATTATCAATTATATACAATTTATTATTAATTATATAAAATATTATTATTAACAATTAAATTTTCTCATCGAACCATAAGAAAATGGCATAATTTGATGGCGAAAAAAAAAGAGGATGGTGATAAGTTGGTAGGCTTTTAATCCTTTCATGAAAAAAAAATAGAAAATAGGATTAACCAAACTCATTAAATGTTAATATTTTTAAAAAATATTTGTATTAGCAAATCGTAACAATTAAAAATCCAACTAATTTGATCGATTCAATTTGAATTGACTGACTTTTTAATTCAATTTTTAATTTTTTTGGTTTGATTTACTTTAATAACTTTTATTACTAAAAAATGATTAATTTATCAATTAATCGGTCGATTTTTATAAATTAATACATTTTTAAAATTTAAAATAAATCGATTCAATTATATTTAATAATTTTCTTCTTAAATTAAACTTTAGATTATTCGATGAGTATAACAATTATTTTTATTCATATTCTAAATTCTTCAATTTTAATTAATCTCTAATTGATTTTATAACGATCAGTTGAACCTTAAATCTCTTCTCTTACTAATTTAACATTTAATGGAAAAAAACTCATTAAATGTTAATATTTTTTAAAATATTCATATTAGCAAATCGTAACAATTAAAAATCCAACTGATTTGATTGATTTAATTTGAATTAATTAACTTTTTAATTTTTTGGTTTGATTTACTTTAATAACTTTTGTTTCTAAAAAATAATTAATTTATTAATTAATCGATAGATTTTCATAAATTAATACATTTTTAATTTAAAATAAATCAATTAAATTTTATATAATAATTTTCTTCTTAAATTAAACTTTAAATTCTTTGATACTAGGTTTGTCACTAAATTAAAATTTTTTCAAAAAATTAGATTCTTTTATATTTATTATCCTTTATTTTTTATTATAATTATAGATATGGTGTTCAAAAACATGCATACGTATTGACAATGAAGACAAAGGGTTAAGTATAATAAGTTGGGTTTGACCCATAATCAACTTGCAGATCCAATGACATAAAATTATTATATAGTGATGCAGGAGTAACTTGAATTCGAGCAAGAAATTGAAAATTCTTACATATAAACTGATTTTTGAAGTAATAAAATTAACTATTAAAATGTCAATTTGTGTGATCGAGTGGTTCATATATATATATATATATATATATATATATATATATATAGTCAAAGTTTATTATTAATTATGATTTTATTATCAAGAAACTGTTGGACATTTTTTATATTTTTCATAAAGTTGAACAACATTTAATTGTAGTTTTTTGTTTTTTAATAACTTATTGGTTAAGTTACGTAGTTTGATCCAAATAAAAATAATAAAGTAGTCCAATAAATGATCTAAGTCAAAAGGTCGAAGTTCGGGAGGAAAATAGATCGTGATCAGTGTAGATCGGACTCATATCAAGCATGTGATGATATTTGTAAGTATACTAAATCTCTAACCCATTAACAGAGCTTACATATTGAAAAAAAAAAGAGTAAAAAGGCATTAATCACAATCTAGTGAGGAGTTCTCGTGAAGGTCTCGGTTGATTGGAGTTTGTTTTAGTCTCAAAAATCACCTCAAAAATATGATGGAACTGAAAACAAGTATTTTTGCGTTAACTTTGTTTCTTTCTCTTTCATGTCAGATTTGGGATACATAATAAGGTTCATGCTAAAGTTCGGTGCAAATCATATAAAGAAATTAATTAAGACACTTCATTGAGTTTAAAGCTCGTTTATTAACTCTTGTTGACTAATTAGGAAAGTCAACTAGCACACAAGTAAATGATCATTATAAGCTTTTTCTCTTTGCTAAAAAAATACATTAAAAAACTAAATTTGCAAAAAAATTGGTTAGTTGATTAATAGTCTATCATGGGTTTAAAAATAAATAATTAATAATCTTTTATAAATTTATAAAAATTTGCATCCTTATATTTTAATATAAGATAATGATAATTGTCTTTTACACGAGTTTTCATAATCTCTTATCTTTGTACGTTATAAAATTGGTTAAGATGAAATAAAATTAAAAAATATGAAAAAGATTGAAGAAGATTATATCCTTAGCCATCAAAAATTTTAAAGTTTAATAGAAAAATATTTCTGTTAAATAAAAATTAAACGATTTATTTAAATTATAAAAACTGATTAGTTTGCCAAAATTAAATAATAATTAATAAATTGATCAATTTTTAATTAACTGGTTTAAAATTTTTATTGTTAAATCGAAGAAGTGGTTCATCCAACATCACGTTATAGGATGTTTGTTTTAATATTTTTATAATACTCAAATTTTATATTTAACCTGATAACAAATTTTAAATATCAATATTTTAACTATCTATGTCCCCTAGGGGGTGGTCGAATTAGTAAAGTGAAAGAACATGGAGCTAAAAAGTTTTGTGTTCGATTTTCCTTCCTACGTTATTTCAATCAAGCCTGTCATACAGAACTTACTTAATTTGGAGTATCCGATTTGAGTGATTTACAGGCTATTGTGTTAATTCAAAGATTTATTTAGTATACATCTAAAAGGTAGCGTTGCGGGTTTCTCGTTTTAGGAAAAAAAAAAACTATCTACCTTCTCATAAAACGTCCCTTTCCCATAATTTTATTAAATTTGCATGGGCATGTTTTGTTGGAATTTTAATTATATCTTGATTGGAATGCTTTCAACTACCAAATAAATATTATCCTAAACCCCAACAAATATACTCCAAAAACATATTAAACGAAATGTGTATATGTAATGTTGTACGTAGCAGGTGGGATGATGCTTCTTTGGAACTTCAAATCTTCTAGCTATTGATTCGAAGACATTTTTGAATATGCGTGGTAGATGTGAAAGATCTATGCATGGATGGCGATGTATGTAAAAGGTTATAATGATATGAATAGAATAAAATAAAATTAAGAGTTAATTACACTTTTAAAAATTAATATTTATATTTTAGTTTTAGTCGTTAAAGAAAAACTTTCTTTTAAATTTCTATTTAAAAATAACGGTAAAATAGACGTATTATGAACATCAGACGTTGATTGATCAAATATTATTTACATAACGATTCAACCTAACTTTAAAACTTAAACTGAACTGAACTATTAAAATTTTATTCAAACTAATACTTATTTTAAATTATTAATTTAAGTCATGTTTAATTAGCTCAGATCAAGTTTAAGAGATATCATATCAGTGACAGTTGATTAGTTTACGTTTGATGTCATAATGCACGTATTTTGTTATTATTAATTTTAATCAAAGTCTAGAAGAAGAAAATTTAAAAACTATAATGAATTTTTTAAAAGAATTTTAGAAATTAGGAGATTTTTTCAACCATATAACAAGTCTATGTATTTGATTATGATATACAATTTTCATATTTTGTCAATTTTCTTTTATTTTTAATTTCAAAATAGTGTAGTATTAAAATTTAAGTAAGGATGACAATGGACGGTCTTTGGGTCTAGATTCAAGTGTTTTTAATTGATCGGCCTATAGGTCAGGCCTAAGCCCATATCGATTTGAGATCTAATTATTTTAAGCGAAACGAGATTGTTTTACTTAGAAGAGTTAGGTCTTAGGTAGGCTTGGGCCTGGACAACTCAAATTCGAACCCAATTAAAAGAATTATTTTTTAATCTTAATTATAAAAATTATTTTAAAAAATTGACAAGATTAGCCTGCCAGTCGGCCAATTGTCATCTCTAAATTTAAGAATGTTAATTCTATTTTAGTTTAATTACAAAATTAATATCTAGAAAATGAGAATTGAAATGAAAAAAAAAGCCATATCACAAGAGATCTAATTCAAAGTACATTTAATTTTAAAATAAATGAACGACATGAACATTTATTAATTGCATATGATTATTATAACTACATAATATCAATACTAATACAATGTGGTGGTTAGCCGATCATATTGCAGAACAGGACAGACATACTCATTCTGTAATGAATTGTACTGCAGATCCGCATTAATAGGTTCACATGTACTCATGGTAAAATGTATAAAGGACAAGAAAAAGAGAATCAAAGTACTGTTGGAAGTTGACTTCACAGGCTAGGTGTTGGAATGAAACTTTCCAGGCCACCACTTGTTTATTTATATGGTTCTTTACTTATTTCTGCCTATTATTATTATTTTCCTATGTAAATAAATAAATAACGATATATATACTTTCTTTGGGTGTATGGGAAATAATCCCTCTACTAATTAAGAATAAGATTATATACTACAAAATCTTTTTAAATTCTATATTTTAGCGAAACTTTTATTGAATGATTGTTGTCGTTATCACCATTTCGCGTATAAATAATACTTATAAATAGTGTTAAAATTTTTCAAATTTAGAGTTTAATTTTTTAAAATTTTAATTTAAGTGTTCAAATTGAAAATAGATAACTCAGCTTAAAATTTTATTTTTATTAATATTTTAACAATATGATTAACGAAACACAAGAGAATTAATATTTAGAGAGTTACGACGAATTTTTATCCTCTTAATATAATTTGTGGTCTCTTCTGATAGAGACATTAATGATTATATGTTTCAAATATGATCAATTATTTAATAATAAAAAATTATACGGGAAACAATTTGTTACGCAACCTTTGCAAATGTTATTCTTTACGTATTTTGTTATTCGTATTAACAAAATAAAAATAAAGATAATTATTAAAATTGAATTGGTTAATTTTTTTAAAGTTTGGACATTAAAATAATTTTTTTAAATTTGAAAATTAAAATAAAAATTAAGAAAGTTTCCACCATTTTAAATTCAAAACTACATACAAACATGAAGATTGCAGTTTGTCCCTAGTCATTGGTTGTCATATTCAATTCTTAAGTACTAAACGAGTGTTTAACTATAAAATAAAAATGTAATTCTTCAATAGCTATAATTTTTTTGGTAATAAAAATACAGTTTTTTAAAAAGTTTAAATTTGGAAATTCTAAAAAAAGTCCCTCAAATGGGTTTGTCAGACATATTTTTCAGATCAATTAATGAGCCTATGTTTTAGTCCCTTTTGTCTTTATATTTTACACATAATTCCCATAAACTTATCTTCACGTTTATATTGCAAACCCATTATTTGATTTTTTAATATGTTTTAATATTTATCTTTGATATTAGTTTTACTTATATTATAATCCATATAAAAGACTTGGTTATATATATTTTCATTTATGTTTCATATGGTTTAAAATTATATAATAATTAATATATTGTGCTTTGCATATTGTTTAATA
>JAOSBK010000004.1:35929167-35940535 GCA_027568895.1 Erythroxylum shatona | reverse complement strand
ATTATTAAATCAAATTTTATTTGAGTATTTATATATTTTAAATTTAATTATATATAATTTAATTATAAAAATTAAATTAAATAAAATTAATCATAATTTTATTGATAATTAATTTTAATTTATTAAATATAAATAATGTTGAATTATATTTTATTAAAAATTAAATAATTAAATAATATATACTTAAATGATAGTAAATCATATCATGAAAAAAAATAAAAATAGGAAACAAAAATTATTTTTTATGGTTTTCAAAATTTTTGAAAATTGAAAGAAACCAAAACTAAAAACTCAAACAAATAAGATTTTTTCTAAATTTAAAAACAAAAACAGAAAACTAAAAATAAAAATAAAAATAGAAACAAACACCCCCAAATCAGTTCAATATGTTTAATAGTAAAAATGTTAAACCGACTAATTTTTCTATTTGATTTTCAATTTTTTGATTTGATTTAGTTTAATAATCTTTGTTATTAAAAACTGATCAATTTATTAATAATTAACTAATTTTTGTAAACTAATTAATTTTTTTAAACTAAAATAAACTGATTAATTTTTAGTTAGTAGTCTTTTTTTAATAAAACTTTAAATTTTTTGTTAGATAAAGATAGTCTTTTTTAATTATTTAATTTTTTAAGTCTGGAACTAATTTTATGATAATTTAATATGTTTTAATTTTTTAATCCTTAAATTTTTTATTTTATCAATTTAAATTCCTATTTAAATTTGAAGACATTCGAAATGAATAATACTGATGACAGCAATACGGAGTGTGGACCAAACCTTATGATAAGTCAAAAAGGCGTGTAATAACTGCGGAAAGAACCTTGTCACCTACCTTTCAACTTCTGTACGGTTTTAGGCCAACAGTAAAGACGCTCCGCGTGTCCCACGAACGATGAGTTTCAAGCCGCCAATTGAGACTTTTATAAGAAAGTCGAATAGTCTGAGACACTAGGTGAAGATATGAACACGAGTCAAGGTCCATAACTAGAAGAAAGTTCAAAGCATGTTCCGTTGGTAAGGAGGAGGCGAGTACCAGCCATTTAAAGAGCAAAAAGCATGGCCTCACAATAGCTATATACGCTTGAAGTTTCATATCAGATAACAGAAGCTGATGGCGTTCCCAGAAGCTTACGCTGAAGTTAGCAAAGCAGTTCCTACATGGCTAAACAAAGGAGACAACGCATGGCAGATGACAGCTTCAACTCTGGTTGCGTTGCAGAGCATGCCAGGTCTTGTCATTCTCTATGCGAGCATCGTCAAGAAGAAATGGGCAGTGAACTCTGCTTTTATGGCTCTTTACGCGTTCGCTGCTGTTCTTATATGTTGGGTGCTTGTAGGCTATCGCTTGGCTTTTGGTGATAAGCTTTTGCCTTTCTGGGGTAAAGGAGCTCCAGCTCTTGGCCAGAAGTACCTTATCGGAAGAGCTAGAGTTCCTGCAAGTAGACATGAAAAAGAAGGTGGTGGTTTTGAGACCGTTGAACCTTGGTATCCTATGGCGACTCTTGTGTACTTTCAGTTCACTTTTGCTGCTATTACTCTCATCTTGCTTGCTGGATCTGTTCTTGGTCGCATGAATATCAAAGCTTGGATGGCTTTTGTTCCTCTTTGGCTCATCTTCTCCTACACAGTCGGTGCTTTTAGTCTATGGGGTGGTGGGTTTCTGTACCAGTGGGGTGTTATAGATTATTCAGGCGGCTATGTTATTCACCTATCCTCAGGAACTGCAGGGTTGACCGCTGCTTATTGGGTAAGAAACAAGAAAAGAACAAAAACCTTTTAACAAACACGAAGACGAAGCAATCTTATGATTTTCATGTGCTATAGTAAAGCTGATTACCTTTTTGTCATGATTGAAATGATACAGGTTGGACCAAGGCTAAAGAGCGATCGAGAGAGGTTTCCACCAAACAATGTGCTGCTTATGCTTGCTGGCGGTGGACTTTTATGGATGGGATGGTCGGGTTTCAACGGTGGTGCACCGTATGCGGCGAACGTTGGTGCTTCTATAGCAATCTTAAATACTAATGTTTGCGCAGCAACAAGCCTGCTTGTATGGACATCTCTGGACGTTGTGTTCTTTGGCAAACCATCAGTGATCGGTGCTGTTCAAGGAATGATGACAGGATTGGCTTGCGTCACTCCTGGAGCAGGTTGGTATAAGACTTTCAGTTCTGAAATGAACTCAAACTTGACAAAACCTTAAAAAAAAAGATCCAAGAGACCAGGCCCTTTCCTTCACATTTTGTGTTCTTGTGGTCAAGAGCTCAAATAGGAATCTTTTTTATTACTTATTTTGTTTTCATAAGAGTAGAACTTAGACAGGTATCTTTTATAATCTTATTCAGAACCGAAATTGTAAGAAACATGAGCCGCATAATTGCCAGGATTATGGGCATTTGTTTGGTAATAGTAGAGTGTGGCATTGCAGGTCTGGTTCAATCTTGGGCAGCCATAATTATGGGAATACTTTCTGGCAGCATCCCATGGGTTTCCATGATGATTCTTCACAAGAAGTGTGCTCTGCTGCAAAAGGTAGCTATCATTTCTCTTTTTCCTCTTGCATAAGGAAGATATTTAGTTCGATTCAAAGTCAACAGGCAAAGTTCGAGTTGATCGGGTTCGGCAGGGTCAGCCAACCCATCGAAATAACTCGAATCGATTCAGTTAAAACGACATTGTTTTCCCTTGAATCAAACCTCAACCAATTGACTAAAATGATATCATTTAGCTCGAAGTTAACAGGACTAGGCCCTGATAAAATTGTGTCGGACCCAACATGTTGAATACCCTATTCATGCACTTCACTTACATGATTAAAGGTATTTAGTAATCGTAATAAGTTTGTAGAATTTTAGCTAGGGAAAGTATAGCGAGAGGTAATGGGTCTGGTGGGAATGATGCAGATCACAATCCTGGAAAATCAATCCTGGCGGCGATTAGTGTTCTGACTAAGAAAATTCTTCCCACTAGCAGCAGTTCTTTTAAATTGTAAATACATAGGACTTTAATTAAAGTTAATACAAGTAGATTTCCTTATCAATGAGTGGAAAGTGATTTCAGATTGAAACCTAACCTCTGTCCCACCTCAACCTATTCTCTTCAGGATTCACTGCTTTAGGAATGGCGTCTTTGTCACAAAACTTACAATTGTCAGGATAGCTTGTCTTAATCCATCATTCAGTGCTTAAAACATTCTGTGCTCAAACCAAATTAAACAAGGAACGGTGATCATAGCTAGATATATCCCTACAGATACAGGTGCTTTCCAGGTTTTAAATTGCGGTCACATTCCAATCCGTAATGTCAATTTGTGGGAAATATAGGCTTGCTTCATATGTAGTCTAAGATGATCATAACAGCATACCATTCTTGAAAATTCTGTAGTTTCTTAGTCTTAACCAGAACAGAAAGCAGATACACACCTTTGATGGTTAACTGCAACAGTCAAAAAGTCTGTCAAATGTCCAAGAAGGCTTCTTTCTGGTTTTCTGCATAGACAGGATTATCAAATACATCTAAAGAAGTTTTATCCAAAAAAAAAAAACATCTAAAGAAGCAATCTTTGTAAAGTAGAGCTACTGAGACGAACTTATTTACAGGTTGATGATACATTGGGTGTGTTCCACACACATGCTGTGGCTGGGCTGCTGGGAGGTCTCCTAACAGGACTTCTCGCAGAGCCAGTACTTTGTGAACTTATCCTACCAAAGAAAACAAGAGGTGCATTCTACGGTGGTGATGGCGGCGTACAGTTCTTGAAGCAAATCGTTGCTGCCTTGTTCGTGATTGGTTGGAACATAATGTCGACAACAGTAATTCTTGTTGCTATAAGGTTCTTCATACCGTTGAGAATGCCTGAGGAACATCTAGCTATAGGAGATGATGCAGTTCATGGAGAAGAAGCTTATGCTCTTTGGGGTGATGGAGAAAAGTATGACCCGACTAAGCATGGTTGGAATTCCGCTTCTTACGCAGAAGATATAACCCCATCTCCATATGTCAATGGTGCAAGAGGTGTAACTATCAATTTGTAAGCTAAATTGTCTCAACTCCTTCAATATTCTATGTAACTGATCTTGTCTTCCAAACTTCAGAGGGGTTTAGTGCTGATCTTTCCTTCAATGTATATGTAATCTACGAGTTAGGGAGTGTACGGAGGCCTATGACTTGTCAAATTTTTAAGTATATGCAAACTCCAAATTCATCAATAGATCAGGGTTTAAAAAATTAAACTGAACAAGCTACAAGGCGTGCCAAATGATCTGTGCAGTGTCATTCACTGATATCAGGCATACCAGGTCTACTGTTCTATTCTCAACTATGTCAAGGAAAAAAACATGTAACCCAACTCACATTGGAGTCAGTTTATTCCTATGAACGCGTCATCTCCTGCAGAGTTATGATCTACAATTTTAAAACGAATGTAATCTGAACAAGAAACAACTACTACCACTGTATATGATGACAGATGATGGAGAACTCAGTCATTGATTAATCACAAGTTCGTTCAAAATAACCAAATAACTAAACAAGGTAGAGCATATTTTCACGTAAAGTCTCGAACATAGAGACTGGAATGGACCAATGAATGAGAAAACGAAATCCTAATATCGATGTTCTGCATTTTATATGTTTTTTTCACAATCAATTCCATAAACTACAATAAATGAGCAGTCGTGGGCCTAATCAAAGGTTTCCCAGTCCTGGGTTACTCTTGTTGAAGATGATGTCGGAGGAGGAGGTGTCAAGCTTCCCATTCCAGAGTCAAAGGTTTCCCACTCAGTTGTCACGGTTACATTGCTTTCACTCTTGTTATGAGGTTTGGAATTTTTCACCTTTAGAATGTCCAGAACCTCATGGAATTTCTGAGTACGGCGTACCTATTCAAGGAAGTTATAAGTTGATAGCAGCAGGCTTAAAGCAATAGGAATATGCATTCTTTGTTATGTAACCATAATTAAAGGTTCATCTTCAACCAATTTTCATGTCTCAACATTTTACAACAGCCTTTTCTAATTACAAAACTATGACCTCCATCAAATGCATTCCCAGAAGTTCTATTTGATTGGATCAAATCAAGTAAAATTCTAGGAGCATAAAATGGGCAAAACACATTGTTCAAATTGCAGAAAGCACTAACCTCTGCCTTTCTCTGTATCCTGGCTTCTCCCTCTGCCTCAATAGCGTCCAACTTCAGCATTTGTCTCATCAGCAACTCTGCTGAAATGACAAACTCATTCTCCGCAATCTTGGTGCCACCATTCACAGCAACTTCTAAAGCAGCTATGTATAAAAGGGAACATTAGAACTATGTATTAGATACATAAATATGCTTTTCATGAACAAAAATCCAATTCATAAGCAAATTCTCACTCTTTCAGCAAGCTTATCAACTTCTGCTCGCACTACATCAATAGCTTGAAGTGCCTTCAACATTTCTTCACTTTCCTTGATCCCTGCCTCCTTTTGCTCCTTGTTCCATGTTTCCGCATTTTCATTCAGCCCTGCTTTTGATGTCTCATTGCATTCTTTTAACTGCTCAAGTTTTGGTTCTTTCGCAATGTCCTCCAAAACGAGAACCTTTGAGTTATCCTTAACACCTGCCTCATTCAAGTAATCAATATCTTCTTTTTCTTGCCCTCTAAACAAAATCTTCTGCCGGTTAGGCTCCAAACCTGTTTTCTGCTCAATAACTTTCTTCATATAACCTGTAATTACGAAACACATACATCGACTCAATAACCAAAATATCACCATCCAACAATTTCTATACCATTGCACCAATAGATTTGACCAAGTACTCGAAGCAGAAAGCATCAGAACAAACCATGAGAATAGTCTAAAACAATCACACAGACCTATCAAGAGAAATACATAATAACTTCATTAGGTACTAATACATGGCCAATTCATCTTTTGTTTACATTCAACAACAAGAAATTCAATAACAAGAAAGCTCTTGTCCAACAATTTTGGAATAAATTTTCATACAGAAAACGCAGAAAAAACAGGAAACAAACGAAAAACTATACCCCAACTTACAAGATCAAAACTTTGTGAAGTTAATATACAACTACGTTAAACAATTTATGACCTAAACCTGAAATTTTCTGAAACTCAATCAATTTCTCTTCTTCACTGAAGTTTTCTCCGAAACAACGATGAGAACCCACAAAACAAAACAAAGAAAAGAAGAACATAGAAAAATACCAAAGGTAGAATGCGGGGGTACATGGACCTCGTGCTGGGAAGCACCATGGGAGACACTGACTTTGATCAACGGCCCAGACTGGTCGAGGTGATCATCGGCGGCTCTTCTCTGAACGCACATCCCACCTAACCTCACCTCAAAATCCCAATTAGCTTCATCGTGTTGGGTTGCGGAATTCATCATCAGATCAGATTTGTTATCGGAGCAAGAAACTGTCTTGACTCGATATTTACTTTTGCTTGAAGCAGGCGCTTCTCAGAGATCAAAAGGGCCTGCCTCCGTTTATCTACGGATTTACCAATTTTCTTTTTTCTTTTCTTTCTTTAGATTTTTTATACGTAACGTAATATATAAATATTCTTAATTTTTTAACGTTAAAAACATTGTAATTTTGTAATTTTTCAGAATTTCTTTTTAATTAATTAAAATCCGTTCAAACTATTTTTAATTTTGTAATTTTTCAGAATTTCTTTTTAATTAATTAAAATTAGTTCAAACTACTTTTTATTTTTATTTTTCTTTAAAATATAAAAATATAAAATATAAAGAAAATTTCCTATCTTTTATCTTATTTCTCCTCGTCGTCGTCGTCGTCGTCGTCATATCCAATCCGAAGTCCCGCAATGAAGCGGGGTCTTGAGAGGTCTAATAGTACGCAACCTTATCCTTGCATAATAGAGAGGCTATTTTTGATAGACCCACATGTAGATATGACAAGAAAATAGTGATGTAGGTTAACAGAAGAAATAAGTAAAAACTGACACTTAGAATATTTAAGTAAATAAAATTACAATACAAGACAAATAAAGGCATAAGTAGTATTGGTATTTGATAAAGTATATATTTTTTAAAATAAAAAAGACAATAAATAAAAATTAATATTTTAAAAATAAGACCTGAAGTTAAACCAGTAACATAAGAGATTTAAAGTTTAAAAGGTTCAATAGAAAGATATTGTATTTACTTACCAAAAAAATTAAAGATTAATTGAAAAATATTATTAAATAAAATTAATTAATTTATTTTAGTTTATAATAACTTGTTAATTTACAAAAATTAAATTAATCAATTTCTAACAACAAATTTTTTTTTAAATAGAGGAACCTATAACCGCTATTCTTTGGATACGTACTGAGTAAACTTTCGGATTGACATAATAGCCTGCAAATCACGTCAATCGGGTACTCTGCACTAAGCAAGCCATGTACGACAAGCTCGATCGAAAGAACGTAGATAGGAGGATTTGAACACAGGACCTTTTGGTCTCATGTCTCCCTCTCTACCAACTCGACCACTCCCTAAAGGGCACAAAAATTATTAATGTAAATCGAACAAAAAATTGAAAACCAAAACGATGCAAAAATTTTACATTTGAGCCTACGAAAATAATTGATTTTTTTATAAAAATCATTATTTATTATTGAAATTAAGGAAGGTAATGGCCTTAAAAAGATTGTGTTTATAAAACAGTCAATCAGTGAAAATAAAAAGAATAAATATTAACACTGTTAAATTATTAATAAATTAAGAGAAAGGTGAAATCAATCAGCTGAAAGTTCATTGTCAAGTAGATAAAGTCAATCCATCTTACCTAATTAAAAGTTCAAATATGTTAGATAATAAATTAAATTATAAATATTTTTATCACATATTCATATCATATTATTTAATATACATTTTACCAATTGAATATAAATTCCACTAATTTGGATTAATTATTTAATGTACCACAAAATTTCAACTTGTGACATTTATATCAAATAAAAATTCTTAGATTAGGAGATATTAAAAAGTAAAATAATTAATAAATCTTTTGATTTTTAATATTTATTATAAACTATCCTAAATTGTTAGAACATGTAATATTTCCATAACTTCATATGATAAATATAAATTCTGTTTATGTTTTAAGAATAGATATATTTATTTTTTATATTTTAAAAATTATTCAAAAATTTCAAATGCAATATTCACAATTTTGAATAATCCCATAGATTCTTTCCATGCTTGTTTCGGTTCTTTTGGCATTTGAGCCGGGTCTAGCGGGATCAAGCCTTGGGCCAAACTCGAGCTGCCCAAGCCCAACACCTATAACAAATTCAACATCATTTCTTATTTTTTCATTTATTTAAAAAATAAGCCGAATTAGATTAGGACCAAATTCAAGCTAACCTGACCCGACCCGACCCGTTGTCATCCCTACAATTGTTGGTAAAAGGTCTTCAACAAACAACCTAATGAAGCTCAAAATTTTTGTCCGAAATCCAAACTCGACTCAAACTCAAGCGGACTTAAGCTTTCGAGACTAACGCAGGCCTAGATAATAGATTCAAACATGGTCCGGCCCAGTCTGACACCAGCCCCAACTGTTGCTAAAGTTATGATAGTTCACCGTAACACTAAACGCATTAGACAGACTATACTACAGAACATGACAACATTAGATAAAATCCAATGTAATACTAAGATGGGTAATGCAAGGAAATTACAAAAAATTACCATCTTTCAGATGAGAAACAAAATACCAAAATTCAAGAAATTTATAAGGCTACAAAGATTGCAGAGCCAGAGATTACCAAATGCTAACATAATACACGACAATCAGACAACATCAAACCTATCCAAGGTTTTTCTAGTCCCTCCTACTCTTTTTCCTGTCTCTGTCATCCCTCTCGTTTCTCCTGTTCCGCTTGCGGCGCCTATCATCTTCATCAGAACTTGATGATTCAGTCTCAGATTCTGAGATGCTTGAGTCTGAATCCGATGAGCCGGAACTTCCAGATTCGACAGCTTTCTGTTGTTGCATGATAAGCCGCGGCATATTCTTCAAATACTCGCGCAGATTTTCAGTGATACCACCAAGTCCAATGGATGTGAAGAAATTGATGGCAAAACGCGTGTTCTTGGGATTGTCCTTGGGGAATATGGACTCGAAAGAATCAAGCATGGAATGATCGTTAAGTCTCTCGTTCAGCAAGCGAATGCCTAAATGTTCTGACAATTCCTATACAATACAATTAAAATGTCAAGAACAGTTCACAAAGATATCATAACAATAAGATGTCGGGGCAAAATCTGAACACAAGAAGATTGTAACCATTAACCAAGGCGGTCGCAGACCAAACTCATGTCGTCATTCGATGACAGAAAAGTCTATATCGAATGATGCATCGAGAAAATAAAAATGCTGGTCTACATAGGTAAACTCAAAACAAATAACCAGAAAGATAATCAAGGTGGTCACAGACCAAACTCATGTCCCAATTCGACGACAGAAAAATCAACGTTAAAACACAATGTGCAGTGTACAGATGGTGCATCTAGAAAATAAAAATGCTGATCTAAATAAGTAAACTTGAGACAAGTAAACAGAAAGCAGTAAGTTGACATATTCAGTTACCTGAAAGAGAATCTTAATAAATATACGAGAAGAAGAAGTGGTATCCTCTTCAGTTAAGCGTATATAAGCTAAGACATGCCAAGGAAGGGCGTCCGTCCCAAGTAGATGGGCAAAAAATTTTGCCACATTCCGCAACTTATTTGTTTCAAGACGGTGAATCATAGAATACTGCTGCACAAAGCATTTCTCGAAGTTCTCCTGGTGGACTTTGTTGATCATGCAAAACCGCTGGCCCAAAAGACCGTAATACCGCAGGTAAGTTCTTTCCTGGCTGCAGCACTCCAACAGCATAATACACAACTCCATCTGCATTAAAGCAAATGAAGAAAATTCAGGTCCAATGAGTGTCAAGGAGAGTTCAAACATCTAAAAACCTCAAAGACAAATCTTATAAGCCCGCGTGTAAAGTTCAAATACAGAGAATGCTAAACCGAGGATAAAAGGGTAGGCTGATACCTCACAGGAAGTTGAAGCAGTCTATGCATTATAAATATGAAATGGAAATTCAAGGACAAGATGCAAGTATGTAGAGTAGCAATAAATGCCTGGACCAAAATAAACAGTTATCAAAGAAAATCTACTTAATTATACTAATTAAAAGAAGAAGAATTATCTATAGCAAAACCAGGGATTAACAAAGTGGCAAATTGCATTGTTATAGGGTAAACTGAACTATTCGTAAACTCAGGATTCAATAATTACAGGAAGCACATATATTATTTTGAAATCAAAATGCTTATCAATAAGAACAGACTATGGCATAAACTAATAAATAACAGTTCAACTAAAAGTGGTAGAAGTGCACAGTTTTTGTTTATTACCTCTTGCCCTGGCTCTAGTTTAATTTTCAATAATTTGTGGCCAGCCTCCTCAAAGTCTACGCTGGACATTATGGTTAGATAGATTGTCCTTCTAAGGTTCACTAGATTGGTCTCTGTCTCATCTTTTATTTCCATTGCCTGTTCATCCTCTTCCTCGGATTCTTCATCATCATCATCATCATCACTATCTTCATCACCAGAGGCAGAACCTTCTTCATCCTCAGACTCTTCTCCAAGAATACTTTTCTTCAATTCCTCATAGCGTTTCTCACTCTCAAGAAAATCTGGGTCCTTTTGGAAAATATCTGAAGAAGAAACATAAATAGCATTAAAATAGTCAAAAACAGCATACCAAACTGATGAAGGTGACTGTTAATTCTAAGAAGTACCAAGTGTGATCTCTGGATCAATTTCATCTTGGAGGGATATCTCATGTGTCAACTGGTCTTCTGCTTCTACAAGGTCCAGTTCAGGACGAACTGCAGGATATCCCTGTAGATGTATAAATTCACAAGATGCCATCAAGGAATCAGCTACTAGACAAAAGTACATAAAACAACATGCAAAATCATTGATAGGCAAGAAAAGTTGCACCTGAAATTTGGCTTTTCTTATAGCAAAAAGACCTTCAATTAAAAATTGTACACGTTTATCAATCTCTCCTTCATGAAGGATTCCTCGAAATCGTTCAAAAGCTCCTGCAATGATCACCCCGCATATGATACATGTTTAAAAGTCTCTTTAACGAAAAAAGTTATGGCATCTTCTCTATGACGGAATGCACTAAAGCAAAATCCATTTTCTACATAGTCATTAAAGGTTGTAATAACTTATTCATTTCAACACCAACTGAGATGCTTCAGATTATGACATACAACACATTATCATGCCATCAATGGAATGTATGATGACAGGCTGATTAGCAATCAT
>JAOSBK010000004.1:35828401-35870474 GCA_027568895.1 Erythroxylum shatona | reverse complement strand
TTTAAATAATTAAATAAAATTTATCTTTAATTTTTATCTAATATATTATTATCCTCAATAACAAAAATAAAACCACAATAATATTAATCACAAAAATTAAAAACGAAAAATTAAAACTAAAAACTACATAAGAAAATAAAAGTATAACTAAACAATCTGTAATATATTTTCATTAAAATAATTTTAAATAATTAAATAAAATTTATCTTTAATTTTTATCTAATATATTATTATCCTCAATAACAAAAATAAAACCACATTAATATTAATCACAAAAATTAAAAACTAAAAGTTAAAACTAAAAATTACATAAGAAAATAGAAATATAACTAAACAATCTCTAATATATTTTCTTTTACCTCATTCTCAAGTCTCAACTCATTCCTTTATAACGCAACAAGGCCTCACACGTTACATTGAAATCGTTCTATATTTTATTAGTAAGCACTTGCAATTTGGCACTATTATTACAACAAAAATAACATATTCAATGATAATGATTTAGACTATAATTATACCGATTGAATGTTTGGTATTGACTAAATATAAAAAATGTTAAAGAGCTTATAAATAATAAGAAATAACTATTTAAATGACTAGTTTTAGTCATTTTCGTAATTTTTGACTCAAGTATAATTCTTATTAACGGGCTCTACATTCTATCCATATTTCAAATTTTAATATGGTATCAAACAGGTTTGATCCAGATTATTAATTTTCTAATTGTCCGTCTAAATGTTCAATCCTAGTGTCTCCATGCGATAACCATTGTGTCACTGTTAAGCGACAATTGAATATCAAATCCTAGTTGTACTTAGGTGGAAATGTTAAAGTATCTCATATTGACTAAACATGAAAATGTTAAAGGAATTATAAGTGACAAAGAACAAATATCCAAACGACTAATTCTAGTCATTTTGATCATGGTTAACCCGAGGTCAATTCTTCTTAACGATTTTATATTCTACCCATATTAAAAATTCCAATATAAACTTGAAAATTAGCTTTTATATTCTGTAAATTAGTTAGCTGTTCTTCTGATGCATCCTCTAAATTGCAGTTTCCTGTACCTGTATAATATAGTTTCTAATTTATTTAAAACAAACATAAAGTACAAGATTCACGTTAACCTAAGTTCTCTGTCTGCAAAGTTGCTAGAAAATAGATATAGACAACCAAGAACATAAAGATAATCAAAGCTGTAATAGGTTGAGACGGTACTTGCAGTCTGGTTTGATTTTGCTAGTTTCTTCGTCCACGAACTCTCTGACCTCTTCTTTCACGAGCTCTTCTATTTGCTTCTTGAAGCCGAGGGAAGATTCTGAAGAGATAGTAATCGACTTTTCTGTAATACCATAGCCTACATCTCTTGCAATATACAAGCGGACCAATGATCACTACCAACCCGAAAATGTATCCTATTTCGACACTCAGAATGGGAACATTTACAGAGTCAGTTTTAGAGCTCAAATGGGTGTCCTCATGTTCATCGTCTCTACAACTTTCTGCCAAGGGAGGTCCACAAAGACTGGCATTGCCTTCAAAACAACTTGGCAAAAATGATTGGAGTTGAGTGCTTGTCGGTATCATGCCGACCAGTTTGTTGTAGGAGAGATTTAGGAATGAAAGGAATGTTAAACCTGCGAGCTGCTGAGGAATGGCTCCTGTCAGGTTGTTAAACGACAGATCCAGCGATTCAAGCTGTGACAAGTTACCAAAGGTGGACGGAATTGATCCATTGAGAGCATTACGTGACAAGTTAAGGACATGAAGCCCTTCGAATTGTCCTATGACTTCTGGAATTGGCCCTTCAAAGTAGTTGCTTGAAAAGTCTACAGATGTGAAAACATTTAGGATCTTCACCAGGTCCATTTGAAGGCCTTTGCTGGTGACTGTTACTGAATCTTGATAATACAGCTGATTTAGCAAAAAGGGCTTGAAATTGAGGTGATCATAAGTGTCATTCACGTTTCCTTTCATTGCTTCCCAAGTAGTTAAGAATTTATATGGTAATATGCCACCAAAATTGTTGAAAGCTAGATCGACAATCTGAAGCTTTCTCCAAGATGTGTTCATATTGGGACATCCTACGATCCCAAAAAATCTGTTCTTCCGCAAAACCAGGACACGGAAACTAGATATGCTTTTCAGAAAACAGGGGAAAGCATCATTGATCTGATTGTTTCCCAGATCCAGAACTTCCAAAGTTGTGCAGTTGTCCAAGAATTTAGGAACTTTCCCTTCTAGTTGATTCCAACTGAGATCCAGAGTCCTTAATTCACAAGAACCTCGAAGTTCATCAGGGATACTGCCCGTCAAGCTGTTTCTTCTTAAATTTAGAACACCGAGAGTCTTTCGCATCTGAATTATACATCTAGGTATTGTGCCATTCAACTTGTTATTGGACAAGTCAAGAACTTGCAGAGAAATAGCGCTGCACATTGATTCAGGGACACCACCTGTGAGACTATTGTTTGAGGCGGAGAAGAAAATTGCAGCACTGAGATCAAGTTCTTGTGGTAAGTCGGAAGCGAATTTGTTGCTTGAATAATCAACATATACAGCAGACGGTGGAGGAGTTGGAATCTTCCCCTGGAGTTGGTTCAAATGCAGATCCAGAACACTCAGGCTAGGAAAAGAATAAGGCTGTTCTAGGTTTGTTAGTAGATTCTGTGAAAGATTCAGATGGGTGAGAGACCTATTACCAACTTCCCATAGCCAACGAGGTACTGACCCGCTGATTTGGTTATCTGAAAGGTCTAGATGGACCATTCGTGACTGGATTCTTAGGTCAGGAAAGACTCTAAAATTACAAGAAGCAAGTCTTATGGTATTAAGCTGGGGTGAAGAAGATGTGGTAGAGTTGCTAGATTTTGCATCAACTGTCAAGTTGTTGTACGAAAGATCAAGTGTAGTGAGATTCCCAAGCTTCCAAATCTGATCAATCTTTATGGTGCCATTTAACTTGTTGGATGAAAGTAAGAGGACATTAAGTCCCTTGATATCGAAGATTGATTGAGGAATTGGCCCTTCCAATTTGTTGCTTTGCAAATCCAAGGTATTCAGTGAGGAGAAAGATGCATTTTGTATCTCAGGAACTTCTCCATCAAATTGATTCTCAGAAAGTTGGATCTTCTGCAGCGATGGAATAGCGAATAAGGATGAGGGTATGCTTCCACGAAATAAATTACTCCTCAAGTCAACATTGACGAGATTTAAAAGACCTTCCCAATTATACGATGGAATTTCACCAGTGAATCTATTGTTTGAAAAGTCTACATAGTTTAGTTGCTTGGACTTCTGAAGAGATGGGAATGAACCATTGAATGCATTGTAAGAGAAATCCAAGCGAACAAGTTGGGTGAGCATGGCTATGGAACTTGGAATAGGCCCACTGAACTTGCAAGCTGCAAGCTCTATCCGTGACAAATTCGTAAGTCTGCCAAGGGACTGAGGTAGTGTTCCTGAAAGTTGAGTATTGCTGAGCACCATGCTCCGTAGAGACATATTCTCATCAAACCCCGGTAATGAACCCTGAAGTAATATGTTGTTGGACAAATCAAGAATCTCTAGTGTTGGAATCTGGAATAGTCTCTCAGGAACGGTTCCGTTCAGCTGGCATGAACTGAGGCTCAAGATAGTCAACTTTGAGAAATTGGCAAAGAACTCCGGAACCGTAGCATACAAATTGTTGTTGTCCAAATGAATCACTGAGAGAGACTGAAGCTTTGCAAGAGAAGGATGAATGGGACCTGCAAGATAACAGTTGGACAAACTCAACACTTGCAGATTAGGCAGTGAAGAAGACAAGGCTTGGCACCACTCGTTACTGCTTGCAGACATATTAACACCATCAAGATGGAGTTCTCTTAGCTGGGTAAGATTCTGAACAAGTGTTCCTAGATTCGGATTCTCAAGTGTAAGAGGAAAAACTCCAGATAGAGGGAAGTAAATGGCAGACAAATCAAGAGTAACCAAAGATGACATTTTCAAAATGTCAACCGGAATTTGGTTCACAAAGCCAGCATTTGACAAGTTCAGATGAATCAGTTCTGTCAGGTTAGCTAACCCGGCAGGTAGAGTTGTGTTGAAGTAGTTCCAAGACAAGTCCAGGATCCTGAGATAACTAAGGCTGAACATCCCAGAGTTCTCAATTCCACCAGAGATTGATTCATTGTTCAAGTCAAGGCCAGTGACGTGCCCTGCTTCATCGCAACTTACACCTGCCCAATTGCAGCAATCTTCGCTCGTACTCCATCTCACCAATTTTGTAGATTTACTCGTATCGATCCTGAGACTGTCATGTAACTGCAACAACAAGGATTGCTGATCCCTCAGGCACTGGCCTGAAACTGCATCTGTATCCAGTGTCATCAGGAGCACCAAGAAAAGCCATGCAAAAACTGCTCTTTTCATCGGAAACTTTTCTTTTCAACACTAAATTTGAGCCTGAATACAAGGGTTATCATTTCAGTATCGGTGTTAGGTGCTACATGGTTAGATGGTACGGAGCTCCCTCGAGCGTCGGTGGTCAATTTTTGCAGCTTAAGAGTAGACCTGAGAGTCAATTCTTGACTCGTTCCCATTCTGCTGAAGTGAAGAATTCTCAGGGGCCCTCTCTAGTTCAGTGTTTAGGACTTGGATAATAATTTGTTCAAAATTTAATTTATTATATTTCACAAAATAACAAATGATTAAAAAAACTAACCATTTTAATTATTTCAAACATGAAAATTTGTATGGGTTAATATTACAATTCAGTTTGATTTATATTAATGATCTTTATTATTAAAAATTTTCTAATTTAATAATTAATTATTTAATTTTTGTAAAGTAATTAATTTAATAAATTAAAATAAGCTAGTAATTTTTATTTAAATATTTTCTAATTAACTATTTATTCAATTATATTTTAAATTCATCAATTTTTAATCTTTATTATATATCTGTTTAATAATGGTATAATGTCAGTTTAATATTTAAATCTTAAACTTCTTATTTTATTAGTCTAACTTTTAAAATATTGATAAAAATAACCAACGAATTGAAAAATTGAGTCATTTTGATCGATTTATTTGTAAAAATCTTAAATAATATTATTAGTTTGGTTTTTACTTTTTGGTTCTACTTATCTTAATAATTAATGTTGCGAAAACCATACCAGTCTTGGTATCGGATTAGATTCTAGTATGGTACTATATCGGTACTAATTAATACCAAGTATTATTTCAGATAATTTTTTAAATTTATAAAATAGTCTCTGATTTTTTTTTAAATTACAAAATAGTCCATTGTTATATTGTACTATTATATTATATATTTTTTACTTGTCTTCAAAACTTAAAATAATAAATAATAATCACAATTAATATTAAACAACAATAATTTTCATATATTTTGTATACAAATAATAACTGCAATTTATATGAAAACAATCATTATCATACAAATGTAAAATTAAGAAAAATATAAAGTATTTAAAATATTACAATTTCAATTTTCATTATATAATAAATAATAATTACATCAAAACATCTAATAAAAAGAATAATAAGTATCTTTAACTTTCAAATTATTACAATTTATAACAAATACTTGAGATAAGAAAACAATCGAGTAGAATTGAAACTTGAAATAAAAACATATATTATTTAATTTACTATCAATGAAATATATATATTATATATTTAATTAATTAAAATTAATTATTACTAAAATTATAAATATCTTAGATTAATTGAATTTATAAAATTAATTTAACAATTATTAATAAATATAATTAAATTAAAAAAAATTAAAATATATAAATTTCAAATAAAATTTGATTTAATAATTAAAAATATATAAAATAACTATTAGTTTATAAATAATAATTTTTAATTATTTATTTTTAAAATAAATATTTTTATTAATACTTTATTAGTAAATATTATATAAAAGATTAAAATGAATTTAAATAAAATATTTTTTAATTTTTTAAATGTATAATTAAAATTAAAAATTACAATAAAAGTTTAACTAAATAACTATTTAAAATTTTTTGAAAATTTTGAAAAAAAGAAAAAGAGAGGGAGGCGGGAGTTAAAAGTTTTGCTATTTAGTCTTTTTTAAAATTTTGGTATTGATCGGTAAATGGTCGGTATTATAAATATTGGCCGGTACCAGAAGAAACAAGCCGATACTGATTGATATTCAAAACCCGATATATAAATACTCCTATTTTATACCATTCTTCGACTAGTACAATACGTACCGCCTGATATCGACCTATACGAAACGAAATTCAAACATTTGTTTATAACCCTTATTATTGAAATATGTTGGTTTATTAATTAATTGACTAACTTTTTGTAAATTGATCGATTTTATAAATTAATATAAAGTAATTAATTTTTATTTAAATTTTTCTTTCATTAAACTTTAGCTTCTTCTCTATGTAAAGATACACCCCTTAATTTTTTCAATATTTATTATATATAAGTTTTAATAATGTCTATCGATTGAATCTTTAAATTTAAACTTTAATTTTCATTTTAGTTTTTAAATATTAAAAGGAACTTTGAAATCTTAAAATATTAATTTATTTTATTTCATTTATTCTTATTAATTGTTGGAAAGTATAAGGTAAATTGGGCCTATGGGTGTACGGAGCGAGCCCATGTTCTAGGGTTCCTCTATAAATACTGGTCGTGACAGGTGAAGTGTTCTGTTTACCGTCTCTCTTCTTGAAGTCTAGGGTTTCTAATTCAACGTGACGTGAGAAACAGTCGAAACTTATTACCGCCATGAGAGCCAAGGTAAGTGCTTAAATCTTTCCAATCTCTTCTGTAGTTTTCTTCGATCTTAGGTTTGTAATTTGGGTAGTCTTTTTTATTTTATGTTCTTATCGTTTTCTAGTGGAAGAAGAAGAGGATGAGGAGATTGAAGAGGAAGCGCAGAAAGATGCGGCAGAGATCCAAGTAGATGGGTCACAACCACATCTTAATCCTCATTAGGTTTTGTCGATCTAGATCTTATTATCCTTGTTATCAGTTTTCAAGTTTGTGTTTAAATCGAAAGATTGGAGTTTGTCATATAATATAAGCTATTATGTTTTCGTAATCATCTATCTATCGGCTCAAAACTAGATTCTGGGAATCATGTATTGTTATGTTTCACATGAATCTGAGCTCTGTAGAGTTATATACATTATGTGAATGAGATTATATCTATATGGTCAAATCTTGCTTGTGAGACACAATGTGATATCTGAATCTGATTGATATCAGGTTCAATTCCTAAGCTCATGAACAATTTGAACAGTTTTACGAGGATGGGTTGACAATTTTTCTGTCTTTGATACTTGGGGGTTGATAGAAACTGCACTTTTTGAAATGCTTTGGCTCTTAGAATTTCGGATTTTCAAAAGGTGGCTAATACCAGACAAAGCTTAGGCCAGCAAACAGGTCTCTGTACGCCATTATGGCGAGCCTTGTAGTTAGTAAATACTGGAATATGATAAACTAAACATGGCAAAAAAGCCTAATCCAGCTGGAAGTCAATGAGCTAATCTTGGTTTTAATAAGCTTGGGCTTGATTAGGTTTGAGATTGGATGAGCTTTATGTGATCTGACCACTTGTGTGAAATTGGGTTGTGCCCCATTGTCGCGAGCATTTGCGAACTGTTTCATCGCAATTAGACTGTTGTACATCGGCATGTTTACCGAAAGTGCAACAGAAGTGTTGACTGACTTGCCACTCAGGCTGCCAATTTAGCTGTTGGTGTAATTTATTTTAATACCATACCGATAAGGTGCCAACGTATCCGTCTTGAGGATATGTCGGGGGCTAATTTTTTTAGACTGATTTTGTAATCTACTTCGGCAGCTTCCCTTTATACTAAAAAAAAAAATTGGGTTGGCCTAACTCGAAATGGACTTGGCATTGTGTTCGAGTTTGGTTTGAAATATATGTTCGAATCTTGGCCTTCTTGAAGTCTGGTCTAGCTTACGGCTTGCAATTTGAGTCTAAGACTAAAGCTTAATTACGCTCGAGGTCAGCTTGATTTATTTCTTTCTTAATTTAATATTTGAAGGTACGTTTAAGACTAAAGGCCTGTTTTCTATTCAAATTTTGTACCTCTAAATTTAATTAAAAATAAAAAATACAATTTTTATATTTCGGATTTTAAAAAGTTCGTCACTTTTTACTTAACTAATATTTCAATATTTAACTTATAAAATTTTGAAAATTTTTATTTAAGTTTTTATTAATATTTTTAAATCATTAAATTAATAATAAAACTGATAAAATATTGAATAAAATTGAAGAATTTAAAAAATAATTAAAAAAATTATCTTTATTTATTAAAAGATTTAAAATTAATTAAATTGTTAAGTAAAAATTTATTTATTTATTTATTTTTGTTTATAAAATTGATTAGTTTATAGTAACAGGTTGACTCATGAGTTTAGATTTAAGTTTTTTTAATAGGCCGATTTATGGGTCAGGTTTATACCTAGACTTGTCTTAGGTGTAATTCTTCTAAGGTTTCACGCAAGTCTAAGCCTGACTTGATAAAGCTCGGACTTAATTAAAAAAGATATTATTTTAAATTTTTAATTTTTAAAAAATTGGTGGTGTCGAACCATAAATTGACCCATTGTTATTATTAAGTGATTACTTAATAAATTGGTCAATTTTTAATAATAAAAATTATTAAATTAGATCAAATCAGAAAATTAAAATTGAATAAAAAATTTAGCCGATTCAACATTTTTATTGTTAAATTGGTATAATCGGTTTAATTTTAAAATATTTTACAGATAAATTCATATATTTTGCTATATTAAATTTCAAATTAGCAACATTAAATTTTGGAAGCGACGAGGCTACCCTTCATGAGATTTGCTATTTACATAGAATGCGGGATAGTCTCCGTCCGATAGAATGATAGGGCAAAACCCGTAACCAAACACTTCGAATCGACAGCGATAGTTCTTAGAGGGGACTTTACTAAGATGTTCTAATTAAAATTTTAAAATACGTACGCACCAGTCTTCCAGAACATCAATCCTTGATAACATGGAAATGGAGATCGATGGCGCTTCCGATTCCAAGCCCCCAGGTAACTCCATTCCGTTTCTTTTAATTTACTGTTTTCAGTCCTATCCCTTTATCTCCTGTTAATTAATGGTTTTGGGGTTTGTTCAGAAACTGGAGATGATAAGCCAAAACTGGTTGTGGTGATTCTGATCGGCGCACCCGGTAGTGGCAAGTCCACTTTCTGTGAGAAAGTCATGGCTTCGTCTTCGCGCCCATGGTCTCGCGTCTGTCAGGTACTCGGGTTCCTCCTCTGTCATGGACGTGTTTGTTGAAATGCTTCATTGAACTTTTGAGTTTATTTACTGTTTTTATTTGAAACGATGTGGAACTGTTTTGTTCCCTTGGTTGTAGGACATAATTAACAATGGTAAAGCTGGGACGAAGCAACAGTGTGTGAAGAGTGTAATGGGCTCACTCAGTGAAGGCAAAAGTGTGTTTGTTGATAGATGCAATATGGACAGGGAGCAGAGAGCAGAGTTCGTGAAGCTGGGTGGCCCTCAAGTTGAGGTGCATGGTGTGGTTCTTGATTTTCCAGCGAATGTGTGCATTTCCCGGTCTGTGAAACGAACCGGGCACGAGGGGAACTTGCAAGGTGGGAAAGCTGCAGCTGTTGTGAACAGAATGATGCAGAAGAAAGAATTGCCTAAGCTTAGTGAAGGATTCTCTAGAATTGTATTTTGTCATGACGATAGTGATGTTCAGGCTGCGATCAAGGCATATAGTTCATTAGGCCCGTCGGATACACTCCCAATGGGTTGTTTTGGTCAGAAGAATGCTGATGCCAAAATTCAACTTGGGATTATGAAGTTTTTGAAGAAGGTGGAACCTTCGCCTGAGATCCTGGGATCAAATATGGATACTACTCAGGAGTCTGTATGTCTTGCAAATGATGAATATAAAGAGACAAATTTGAATAAAGAGTTGCCCCAATGCTCTGTTGGAGAGGATGTTGGCTTCACTCTCGCATTCCCATCTATCTCGACGGCTGATTTTCAGTTTGATAACGAGAAAGCGGCTGGTATCATTGTTGAGAAAGTTGAGGAATTCATGAGTAAGCTTGGAAATAATAGGCTTGTTTTAGTAGATCTGAGCTATAGATCAAAGATTTTGTCTCTGGTTAGGACAAAAGCTGCAAGCAGAAACATCGACTCGAAGAAGTTCTTCACTTTTGTTGGAGATATAACTAAACTTTATTCTGCTGGGGGCTTACACTGTAATGTAATAGCCAATGCTGCTAACTGGTAAGTTTTATGATTCAATATGTGATTGCTTATTAGTTGTTTGTTGGAGAACAGCACTATTTCACGGAATCCAGTAGAATTATTAAAAACGACATTACATTAACATGGCTGTGTGCTCTCAGAATGGCTGATGTAGATCTAAAGACATGATTCTGTAGATTTTTTTTCATTTCATTTAGCTGCAATATTGTTACAGTTTAGTTCTTTTAATACTGCTTTTTCTACTTGGTATCCAAGTTAGATAAATTCATATTTAGTGAAATTGGCTCTCCTACTTGAACATATTGATATCATTTACATCTGTGGAGGATTAACCAGGAATCCCAATGCAGGCGGCTGAAACCTGGCGGTGGAGGTGTAAATGCTGCAATTTTCAGTGCTGCTGGTCCTGCATTGGAGTATGCAACCAAGGAACGAGCAAAATCTCTTCAACCTGGACGTGCTATTGCTGTGCCGCTTCCTTCAGATTCTCCATTGTTCAAGAGAGAAAGAGTATCCTATGTCATACATGTCCTTGGTCCAAATATGAATCCTCAGAGACCTAATTGTCTGAATAACGACTACAGTAAAGGTTCCGAAATTCTTCGCGAAGCTTACACAGCACTTTTTGAATGTTTTGTCTCTATAGCAAGGAACCAAGAACAGTCACCGGTCAAAATCAGTGAAGCCCTTATAGCAGGATCTTCAACTGGCCCTAGAAGAATCTTGAACACTGATCAAAAGACTAAGACAGATGGTGATTGTGCATCTGAGACGAGCAAAAAGAGCAAGGGATCTGAGGATGAAATGAAAAGTAAGGATAACGTTTCCTGTTCTTACGGACAGAAAGGTAAGCGAGAAGGAAGCATATCAAAGCATTGGGGTGCATGGGCACAAGCTCTTTACAACATTGCCATGAATCCCCAGAGTCAAAAGGATCAGTTGCTGGAAGTATCAGATGATGTTGTTGTAGTAAATGATCTTTATCCCAAGGTAAACTCTAGTTGCAATGCTTTATTCTTGTAGGTCAATTGAATCATCTAAACTTGGTTACCCTTTTCAGGCGCGAAGACATATCCTAGTTTTAGCAAGGTACAGAGGCCTTGATTCTCTAGCAAATGTGAATCAAGAGCACCTTAATTTGTTGAAGACAATGCATGATGTAGGTTTGAAATGGGTTCAAAAGTTCTTAGGTGATGATCGATCAATGACCTTCCGCCTCGGATATCATTCGGTAAGCCTTAAGCCCTAAGCCCTATCGCTCGCTCGCTTGCATTACCGCAGATCTTGCAGATCAAAATACCAGGTTGGAGGTATCTTAATCTTATGCAAAGTTTACACTGTTCTCCTGCAGGATCCATCAATGCGTCAATTGCATTTGCATGTTATTAGCCAGGATTTCAATTCGAGCCATCTCAAGAACAAGAAGCACTGGAATACGTTTACAACCGCCTTCTTCAGAGATTCAATTGATGTGATTGAAGAGGTGAGAACCAAAGGAAAAGCAACAGTGAAGGACGATGACAGCAAGTTATTATCCATGGAGTTACGTTGCCACCGGTGTCGAAGTGCACATCCTAATATGCCCAGATTGAAAAGACATATTAACGATTGTGAAGCCCCTTTTCCTCTTGCCTTACTTGAACATGGCCGTTTAGTTTGTGTACCAAATGAAAGCTAATAATAATCACTAGCTTTTCTGCATATATGTTCTCTACATGAATGCATCAAATATTGCAATTCATAAGTATGAACTACATTTGGCAGTCAGCTTCAAATTCCATCTTGGTAAATGCAGTTCAGGTAAAAGCCAACCTACTAAAGAGAAACAGAGACGCTTATACGATCTCCCTGATGTGCCGAGATTAAAATCGATATTCGATTACGATGTTTGATTAATGTTTCTGTTAAAGGCGCACCAGCTTATCAACAACACTATTACTGGTAAGTTCATATCCTGATATCACTTTTTTATGTGTAAATATGAATTCTAATCTACTTATCAACAATATGACACGATTCCCAGACAATGCCATATGTAAAGATGGAAGGACAATGCCATATGTAAAGATGGAAGGGGGATGATATATGAAACTTTGACATTGGAAAATATCCTCATTACGAAAAAAGAATTTACAGAAAGAAAAGAAAAACACATACTCCAGAACAGGCATACGCATGGAGGAAATAGACTTGCTAATGCAATCAGTAAAATCAAAGACATTCATTAAGAGCAAAACAGGTATCATAGTTTGCTGTGGTTGTGTACTTATTCAAGGTCTACTGTGGGTTTGGTGGGCGGCTATTGGCAGCAGAGACCCTGGAGCCCCATTCTAAGAGTTCTTTGCTTGTATCATCCTTATGAACAATAACTTCAATGAAGCACAAGCAGTCCTGTTTCGGCCCTGTTGCGGTCTCAATCGCTTCGATAAGCTCTTCCTCGCAGAAAACCTGTGCACACAATTTTCATAAGTATATTGCATTGGCATTAAGGCATTTGATCAAAGTTGTACCCAAAATCTCACCTTGGTCGTCCAGCACTTGCCTTCACCATTGTGGATTGCGTCAACCAATCCAGTGTAGTTCCAATTCTTTATCACGTTGTATGGGCCGTCATGGATCTCAACTTCAATGGTGTACCCACCGTTATTGATCAGGAAGATGATGGTTCTTTGTCCACACCGCATCATTGTCGAGATATCTTGAGCAGTCACCTGCAAGTTTTCATGAAGAATGAAAAGCTTGAGAATCCATTCATATACAGTACCAAATTGGGTAATCAATATTTGAAGCTGCAAAGCACCATGCCAAAACCAGGATTTGAACGAGAATCTGTTCAGAAGTGGACCCAAGTTTCGTTGTAATATACCTGAAAGCTACCATCACCAATACAAGCAATGACTCGCTTCTCTGGCACAGCTTGAGCATAACCAAGAGTGGCACCAACTGACCAACCAATCGATCCGTATTGCATCTGGAATTCATAGCTGAAAAGAATCAAGAAATTGTTTATTAGTTTCTGAATACTGATCAAAAGGCGAACATCAGATCCACTAGCCACCAATACTTACCCGCATCCTTTTGGCAATTTGAGCTTCTGGCAATTGAACCATGAGTCCCCTGTTTCAGCAATTACAGCAGTCTCACTAGAAAGCATGTTCTGTATATGTTGGAAAAGAACATTAACCCTCAAAGGCTCTTTTGGTTCACTCTTCAGGGGGTGTCCATTTGGAACAAAAATTCTGCTATAGTTCTCATAAGAAGTAGGATTGCGATTGACCCTCTTGGCTAGAGCTTGGAGGAAATCTTTCATCAGGACACATCCAAAAGAAGGTCCATTAGCAATCACTACTCTATCAGGCTTCACAATTATAGCTTTCTCCTTCTTAAGAAGCAGAGAGTACCCAACAGAGCTATAGTCATTGAAAATCGGTCCAGCGAACAAGTAAGCATCGGCAGATTCAACAATCTCAGCACAGAAAGCTGTGCTCACAGCACCCCAGTAAGTTCCAATGAAATGGCTATGGTGCTCAGGCACAAGTCCTTTAGCTGAGGGCATCACAGCTAAAGCATAGCCACAAGCATCAGCTAACTCAACAAACGCATCAGATGCCTTTGCAACCCTCAGATTAGGCCCACCCACCAGAACTGGTTTCACTGCCTTGTTCAAGAACTCAGCTGCTGCTTCAACTGCAGCCTCCAGACCCATCTTGTTACTCAATCTGTACCAAACCAAATTCAACCCAAATTCATTAAAATACTGAAAATTTTTCAATTTTGATAGCTAAAACCTAGTGAAAGCTAAAAAGGAAGCAATTATTACTTCGGAGAAAGCGAAAATGGAACTGGTTCACGACTGAAAGTTGGATGAGGGATCGCAGGTAAGTTACAGCTAATGCTAATGTACACAGGTTTGCTTTCTTTCAAAGCAGTTGATATTGCAGTATCGATCTGCTCATGCGCGTCTTCCAAGTTATTAACCACGGCCTATCAAAGCATCAATCAGCAACCACAAATAAGTTTCTCTGCTACTGCATGAGCTTATTCAAATTGTATTGTAAAAGAACAATCCTTACCTGGTAACAAGTAACTGTCTGGAAACACCTAAGCTCTTGGCTGAAATCGGGTAAACCGATCGTGTGATGAAGAATCCTGTTGGTTCCATAGTCGTTAGTGTTAGGCCCGCCAACGATACATATAACCGGAAGGTTCTCGCTGTAAGCTCCGGCGATTGCGTTCAGAACACTAAGGCCACCTACGGTGAACGTGACAACGCAAGCGCCGACGCCGCGAGACCGTGCGTAACCATCGGCGGCGTACCCAGCGTTGAGTTCATTACAGCAACCAACATTGGTCAGCGCAGGCTCAGCGATCAGGTGGTCGAGGAGAGTGAGGTTGAAGTCGCCGGGGACGGTGAAGACGTCAGTAACGCCGATCTGGACCAGCCGCCGTGCTAAGTGGCGGCCGAGAGTCGAGTCCGGGGAGCTGAAGGTTGTGGGGTGGACGGAGCTCTGGAGAGCCGAAACGGCGCCGTTCGCTGGGCTGCACATGTCGCTGCATGGGGGCTTGTACGTGTCCACCGATCCTATTTTGGTGTCCATAGTTCACTATGAATCTTCCAGAGAAGACAGAAAAATTGAAGTGTTATAAGAGAGAGTGGAGAGAAGGATACAGTAACAGGTGTGGTGATGTAGAGAAAATGTCGGGAAAGTAACAGTAGAAAGGTTCTTCTAGGAGGTTGTTTTTTCTTTGGATGTGATCATGTGAGTTGAAATTGAAGAGAGAGGCATTTTATAGAGGGAGTTTTGGTGTGAGTGATAATACAGTAGGCGGTTTTGAGGAAAGTTTTGATTCGCTGACGGTGGCGTCGCCGATGGATTAGAATAGTCAAAAATCATAATTGTTTTGTCTTGTGATTGCCATAAAAGCGTGTAACAGAACAGAAGTGCTCGGCAAGAAATTTCTATAAAGAATTAAATGATCGTAATTAATTACTCAAAAGGTCATGCTCATTGTCACAAAAGTTCTGGAACAAAGTGTGTAATTTTAATTTTAATTAAATTAAATTTCAATAAAAATTTTAAAAAATTAATCCAATTTTAAAAAATTAAATTTTAGTTAAATTCTAAATTTTTATTCAATTTAAAATCTAATTAAATTTAGATCATAATCAAAATTATTTAAAATTTTTGGACTGTGCCTAAAATTTTTGTCACCTTTTATCAAATTTTATAACAATATAATTCATAATTATTAACGATAACCTCTAGATTAAAACAAAAATCATAACCATAAAAGGAATGGACCATATCGCAGAGTAGAAAAAAATAGGAATTTAGGTTTGGCTTAGAAGAGAGGTTTTTTAAACGTCGGATATTATAAATGTAAACGTCAGAAATTAAAAACGTAAAGTCTACCTAGAAAACTAAAATAAGGAACTTTTTTGAAAATTTTCAAATTTTAGCTTTTTAAAAAGTGATCTCTATTTAAAATGTGCTTTTAAATTTTACAGTCAAATACTTATTTTTCTTAAAAATAACTTTTGCGATAAAAAATTACTTATTCACCTTCCAAAAACTCAACTAAACAAACACAAAGCACTGTTATGAGAAAGTTTAGTAATATATAACAAATAATATATATATTATTTTGTATTTTATTGTTATTTTCCAAAGGTTGGTCTATCTTTTTTAACTTCATCATTCAATTTGTTAGAAAATTTAAATTATTTTAATTAAGATCAATGAGTTATGTGAAACATGTATCCTATAAACTATTACGAAAATTATTTCCAATTGTAAGAAGGAAAAATTGAATTCAAAGTAGAGAATTAAGTAGAGTTACGTCACGAAAGTTCTAGTATTTTTGGTCACGGGACTTTGGATGGACCAAGCTAGAAGTAGGAATTACCAAGAATCTGTCATTATAACTGTTGAATGACTTGAATCCATCATTTTCAGTTATTTCTTTTCGTTATGGACCCGGAAATTAAACACCTGTAGGCTGTAGCTCCGTTTGTCTAGCTGAATTGACCACCCAAAATATCCAATCACAGGTTAGAAATTATTAGGGTTTGTAATAGAATAACTATAAAATTATACTCAAATTTTATTTATTAATTTAAATTGAGTATAAAAAATAGGTATATTATTCTTAAATATTATTAAAAATTTATATATTCACTCTACAATTATGTGGTTGAAAACTATATTACTTGTGTTTTAGTTAAATTCATTCATATCAACAAATTCTTCTATTAAATCTATAATTCACTCAAAATTTGCATCAATTGCACCTCAAAATTTTATAAAATATTTAAATAATTTTTATTTAAAATTTTTAAAATAATATCTTAAAAGTAAGGTTGCGTATTACTAAACCTCTCTAGATCTTGAGTCTTAGCAAGATTTCTACTAGGTGGTGTTGTAATTATTGTTTAAGTAATTTTTACTAATATCATTTTATAAATTAACATTATTAAAATAATTATTATTGCATTCTAATATTACTAAAACAATACTCTTTAAAGTGGTAACATGATAGAAACTTATTTAAATTTTTTTGAAGTTAAAATAAAAATTAGAAATTAAATTAAATTTTAAATAAAAAATTTAAAATCTTATAGATATTTATTTAAAAATTAAACTGCTTAATTATGATATTACTCCTATATTAAAAATTGCTATAAACTTAACTCAATGAAAAATTATGGTGTTACTAATAAAATTTTGAAAATACTAATATATAAAATAATACTATAAACAATGGTAAAAATAATATAATTTTTTTGAAAAAATATTACTGACCAATTTATGACTTTTCCAAAACCTAATTAATCAAAACTCTCGTTCGTCTAATTGGGTCAGAACTCAGATATCAGAATCCAAAACTATCTGCCGCTCCTGAATATTATCAAGCATAGTTGTGTGGTCAACATTGTTCAACGAAGTAGTCACAAACGACAACGATCAAAAATCAGTATACGATTTCGCTTGCCCGTGCGTTAAGGCTGAACTAAATGATTTCTCTCTTAGGCGTGTGGTTTTGTCTCCATTAGCTCTGCACTGGTTTTGGCAACTGGGTTTGCATGTGAAGAGCTGTTTTTGTGGTCAACCCTGATATGGAGGCCTTGCTTGTTCAAATGAGTAAAAGATAGTAAGAAAAAAAAGGTATGAACATAAATGAAAATTAATGTATCAACTTATTATTGAAGATATAATATTTTTATTCTCTCATTTTCAACAATACTCTTTCATTCTAATTATTTACTATATTTATTCCTATTCTCATTTTTATTACTCTCTGTGAACCAAGTATCCCCATAGATTCAATCCTTGATGTGGTGGCTCGATTGTTTAAAGAGTAAAAGATATAAATTTTATGTTGTTTTCACTTTCTTTAAAATTTTATTTATTGAAAATAAATTAGGCTTCATTGTAGACATTTTAATCATAAAAATTTTGAACTGATTAATTTTTTGTTCGAATTTTTAATTTTTTAGTTCGATCTACTTTGATAATCTTTGTAGTTAAAAATCAATCAATTTATTAATTAATCGATCACTGTGTAAACTAATCGATATTTATGAATTAAAATAAATCAATTATTTTTATTTATTAATTTATATTTTAAATTAAACTTTTTAATTTAAAAATAGTCGTCTTCAAATTTATTTCAAATTCTTCCAATTTATTCAACGGTTTTATAATGGTCTAATATTGGTTGAATTTTTTAAGCCTTAAATTCTTAATAGTTTAACTTCCAATCCAGTGTTTAAAAGATTGATTACTTTGTACATTATAAAATATTTGTACTTTAATACAATTTAAAAAATTATATCATCATAATACATAAAATAATAAAATTATTAGATTAAACAACAAAAACACTTCTTAAATTTTTTAAAAGTTAACGATTAGAATTATAAGAAAATTCTTATAATTTAGATTTATTCGGAATTTTTTTTGAAGTTGATTGGTTTCCCTTAAAGTTGTAATATTATCTATTTACGTGAGTTATTTGAAAATAGTCTTATTGTTAATTAAAGATAATATTACATATTATTAGATTTTTCTGAACCTCATATTTTAATAAGATTTTTATTGGGTGTTTTCGACATAGTTGTTGTATTTTAGGTTAAAATAAACAAATAAAAAACCACAAAAATGTTGTGATAAAAACTAAAAATAAATTTCGTGAAATTTTAGGATATTTATTCAATAAATAAAATAAAAATCGTGAAGTTTGGGCTTCCAAGATTCATATAGCTGGGATCAAATCCTTTGTTTCGGAATATAGTATTTTTATAATATTTTATTAAATCTCATCTACGTATTAACCGTAACGAAAGATTTGGTATGATATGACCACGACTGGTTTCATTGTAAAGTCAGAAACCCGGTGACAAGACCGTCTACTAAAACCAGGAGCCAAGGCGGTTTTAGTGAGTTCGGTGGTAATGAGTGGAACATACCAAAAGCACTTAAGCAATAGAGCGGAAGCACGTAGTGAACATGCACCATCTGGCTTCATTAGGCGTGATTGGCGAAGGTCACCAACTTTGTCTTTGCTTACGACAGGTGTACTTCCGAAGTAGGGGTCTAGGTGTGTGTAGCGTTTCGCAGTTTCCAGATGTATCGTCGTAAAGTAAGCACCTTATTGAAGTTTATAGTTATTAATTTCTTATAAGACAAATATTCCTGACAAATGCATGTGTCTCTTAAGGGACGAATATTCCCCAAACTAAATCCACAAGTGTAACCAAAATCAATCGCCTAATCTTTCTGAGATCTATTGCTGTTAGTATCCTTAAGAATATTACTAAATAAATTGTTAGGTAAATATAATAATTAAAAATTAAATTAATTAAAATTGATTAATTAATTAATTAAGCATATTTTAATCTTACCATATTAATTTTTAGTTTGATTTTTAAAGTATTAATAATAATACACAATTTTAAATAAATAATTTATACTTATTTGACATATTTAATTTAAATAGTTGTTTATAAATATTAATTTTTCTTTATCTTTAATTAACTATTACGCAAGATTTTTATTAATATTGAAAGTTAAATTCATCATTTGAATTAACCTCTACACACAATATATTCTTTTACATTTGATGTTAAATTATATATAAATCTCGTAGAAATTTCATTGACAAGGGGAGTTTATAACGGTCTAATATTACGCACTCTTACTCATAATTAGTAGAGAGACTATTTCTAAATAACTTACATTAAAAATATATATAATGTAGTGTATAGGTTATTATGTATGATTACTTATTAGAAATTTATTTGAACAAATTATACACTAATAATTATGAATCTCTCTATTAATATAAAGAAGTGCCTTTAACATGTAACACTCTTTTCTGAGTATGGTTTCAGATCTTATTTCTCAACGTACATATAAAATGGCGTCGCTTTGGAGTGAGAATAAGATTAGAACAAAGTATTTGGGATAGAGGATCTGATACCTCTTAGTCTCCCATATAAATAGAAAATTATTGTTGTAATTTATAATATATTAGTAGTTTAATTGTGGAGGCTTGACAAATGTTCAAATGTGTTCATAAACACATTAATTAAAACAAAAAGTATGAATATAACTCTCCAAGTTTACCGACGACTCTGAATATTTTTCCTATCAAAAGGTCATTGTAGATCAATTGACTATGGAGTGTGTCCTCGGGCCCATAACATGTGCAACAACACGACAAAACTTAGCATGTTCCAGTTGTGAACCATGACTGTGATCTCATACTATACTTGCACAAAAACAACCGCAGCTCCAAACATGCTGGGCGGACAAAAGACTCTACCTTTTCTACCGTAGGGCTACATGCATTCCACCTAGGATAGAATATTATGGTTGACTAATACCATTGTAGTATTTTTGACTTATTATCACAGTTTTAAAGTCACGTTATCTGAATGTAGTTTTGTGATGTTTTTATCATATTTTTAGGCATGGGAATAATTCGGATTTCATCGGTTAAACTTAAATTTAGACTCATTCTAACTATTTAAAATAGTATGGGAATTAATCACATTAGATCAGTTCAACCTTTGAACTTAAATTCAAACAATTTAAAATAGAAGTTAATCAGAGAGATAGCAATCAAAGTTCCAATAGGTCAGTTCTGTTAATTTTTTAAAATTAAAAATATAAATAATATCTTTTTTAAATTAAATATAAGTCTAAATTATTCAGGTTCAGACCAACTTAAGGTCTAATTCTTCTAAACAAAGTAGTACAGGGATGACAATGAAATAATCCATGGGCCAGCCCAATCAAAATTTTAAATATTTTTTAAATTAAAATATAAAATAACATCTTTTTTAATTAGATCTAAGTCTGGGCTGTCCAGGCTTAAGTCTATCTAAGACCTAGTTCTTCTAAATATAACATTGTTGTTTTACTTAAAAATGTTGAGCATTGAGTCAATCTTAGCCTGACCTTTGCCTGACTTATTAAAAATACTTGAATTTAGACCTATGAATCAACCCATTGTTATCTTTAACCGTTTGAATAAGTTTTAGATCAATCTCTTAATTTTAAGAATAAATGAAAGTTGGATCAACTAATATTTATCTAATTATTTTATAAATTTCTATTTTATTTACTCTCATCTTCAATGCTTTAAGCTTTTGAAAAAAATTCATTATTGTAAATGTCTTACCAAAGTTCACACCAATTTTAATTTGACAGGGTATAATGCTGAAATTGATCAATATTATATATTATTTTAGATTATTTTGTAAAATAAAAATTTTAAAAATCAATTTTTTGTTATGATTAAGTAAATAAAATAATTTAAAATTTTCAAAATTAATATAGAATATGTATACAATAAATTGTACGCAGCCTTGCTTAGTTGGATTGGTTGAATGCGTAAATCTTGATGTCTAGTCCAGGACTAAGAAGATTCAAACTACTTGACATTATGTCTGAACCCACCTGATTAATCAATATAATTTGGTTATAAATTTTTATTATGAATAAGTTAATAATTTAAAATAATACGTTTTTTTTTGCTACGAAAATAATACATTATTATTTAAATTGAGTATTCATGTACATGCTCTCATCAACGAGGCTATTAGATAATGTTGACACGTGGCAGTCTCATTCGTCGTTGGATCCATCCCTCTCTTCTGTTGTTAGTTGTTACTATAAAATTCAAAATGTAACCGATCCCGTAGGCTCAACGATCACTCTAAACAGAAAAAGCTCCAAATAAATGCTCCAGATAGTTCCATTCTCTCAAATCAACTCTGCCTCTCGATTGCTTGATCCTCGTAGAAGTACTTGTGACAGCAGAAATGGAGAGCAATGCAACTACGCCGATGAATACTGCACTTAGCTAGCCAGAGCACCAGCAAAGAGTGCGAATCGGAAGAGAACGCATTGACCGCCGATTACGAGGATGCCGGAACTCTAATCGCTCCGATCGATAAACTCGAAGATATCGTCATCACAACCGGAGAGGAAGAAGAAGATACGATTCTCATTCTGTGAGTAGTATATGCGCATTCATTCTCAGTACTCTGTTTTCTGTTTTTTTTTTTCACATTTTGTCTCCCGCGCAAAAGTTTGCCTCATGTTTTTGGTTTTCAGTTCTTATTACTAAGTGACCTAAGTTAATATCGATGTGAATTTCTTTTTTGAGTTTTCAAGTTATTAATGTTTCTCTCATCTAAAAAAATTTAAAGAAAGTGAGACTGTGAAGATTTTAACGAAGGAAATCGGTGGAAAGAGAACAGGCGTTGGCTATGTGAAACTGTTGAAGCACAAGGAGTCAGGGAAACCATGAGTCAATATAACATCTCTCCGTATGTCTGTGAGCGCGTGCGAGTGTGTGCGTTGTATCTTTTATGTGAAAGTGAAACTATTGAAGCGCAAGGAGTCAGGGAAACCATACGTCAGTCTAAGACCTCTGTGTATCTTTGTCAGCGAGAGAGATTGTGTGTACGTTGTATGTGCAATTGTTGAAGCACAAGGAGTCGGGAAAACAACGCGTCAATCTAAGATCTCTGTGTAAGTTTGTGCTCGCTCGCTAGTGTCTACGTACTTTGTGAAATTGTTCAAGCACAGGTAGTCAGGGAAACCATACGTCAATCTAAGATCTGTGTGTATATTTGTGGGCGCGCGCGAGTGTGTATGTTGTATCCGTTTCTTTATCAGGAAATCTTTTCTTTAACATCTGTTTGGCTAGTCCGGCTCTTGCATGTGGTTCTTGAACTGTTTTATTTTACTAATCTTAATTTTGTTTGTTTCTGTATTTTTGTGCTTAATCGTTTTCATGTATTCAAAGAATTATTGCGATGATTCAGATCTGTAGATACTAGGACAGTGCGGCCAGTTCTTTGTTATCATTCCATGCTGTATTATTGGCTTAATGTCTGTTTCTCTGAATAGGTCAGTTCTAGCTGCAATTTGGAAGTCATAAATCATGCGTGAGACACGCTTCTCATTTTGCGTATAAAGAGTTGAGGGATGACTTTCTCTGCATCGAAAGTGTTGATGTCGATCCTCACTCGCAGCCGGAGCGTTTCGGTTGACAAAAATGTACTCCTTCGCTCGGTTGGCATTTGGCTTATCATGCACTCTTTTAGTGATGCCATGACGAACTGTACTCTATCTCAAACTAAACAAACCATTTTTCTTCTTCTGCTTGTGATTTAAGAAAGAAGCTGTGAAGCTTCCCAGTCTATATTAGATCATTCTGCTATGTCCTGATGATGATTGTGATATAGGAAGGTGTTAAAACGTTTTGTATGATCATTCGTTCGAGTCCTGATGATGACTGATATCATCATGTCCAAATTTTTTCTTAGGAACAAATTTTAATGTTATATAGGGAAGTTTTAAATCGTTACGTATGATCATTCGACTATGTCCTGATGATGATTGATGTCATTATGTCTAAGTTTCTTCTTATGAACATGTTTTGCCGTGGTATAGGGGAGTTTTAAATCGTTAGGTATGATCGTTCGGTTATATCTTGATGATGATTGATATTATTATGTCTAAGTTTCTTCTTACGAACATGTTTTACTGTGATATAGGAAAGTTCTAACTCGTTATGATCATTCGGCTATGCATTGACGGTGATTATGGTTTGATTCACACGGTCAGTTTCTTTACAGGTTGGTCACGATTGTTCTGATCGGAAAAAGTTTACTTGGTTAGCCCTTTCGAGGTCTTGATTCTTAAACAGCTTCAAGTCATTGATAAGCTTGATCAGATTCTTAGGTAAGTTGAGTGCTCGCCGAAATAATTGATAATATGGCTTTGAACAACGTAATTATTTATTTTTTTATTTTTAAACTTCATGCAGAGCATTTGCAAGTGTGATATTTGGCGGAAATAATGCTTTGGTGGAGGAAAAATCGAGGTTTTCCGTTTTCATGGTTGCTAACTCTAGATTGTTGATTTGACATTTTGACGTTTTCTTAGTCGGTAATATTTTTAATCCCTCCTCAACGATTGCAGTGGCGGCAACAAGTACTAAGGGGATGAAGTTCTACTCTTAATTCCATCGCTCTTAAATCCATCGCCAAATGGAACGGTAGTGATCAGCCTAAGTCCAACGCCATGGCATTTTGAAGACGTATTTCACACGAGCCAATCTACTTTGCTGGATTTGATTAGTGGTACCAGGCTCATCCTAGATTTTTCCATTCGGCTATAGATTGAAAGCTAGGAGGTAAGTTCTAATCAGAGATATACCCTTAATGAATTGTTTTATCTCTGAGTTTAGATAGTGCTGTGTCTTCTTACCGTTCTTGAATCTGACTTTGCATGATAGTTGCCCCTGGTAACTTTGTTTTATTTTCTAAGTCACCTGAGGTCGACGCGTCTCTGAAATTTTGTGCTCTTAAAATGGCTCGGTGGTTCTGTCCTCTCTAGGTTTTTGTAGTTGAGTCCAATCACGATTGAAAGGGGTGGGTTATGAAAAATGATAAAAATGATATCCAATTAAGTTTATTATTAATCATAAGGTTTTTATAATTTTTAAAATTGCTTTATTGCATTTTTTTTCGTCTTCTTTTTATTTTTGTTTCTAATCTCAGGAGATACATTTCTGTTATGCGTCTTGATTCTTGTGTGTGCTGACTTAAAATATAACGTACATTCAGTGATTTAATGCTACACTTCTAAAGAATGATATCTTGCTTTCATATTCTCTTAGGCTTTTAAAACAAGTCGAGTATTTGTTAGCTTTAATTTCATATAATGCACGCATGCACATTCTAAATTGTGCCAATGCTTTCATTTGAATTTTCTCTCTTTTCTCCCAATTCACTCAACCACTTCATAATTGGTATGTACATCAATGGTATGCTCGGAGTGATTAAGTCCCAACGTGTGTAGTATTGCATTCGAAAAAAGCGTGCAACAACTACAGGACGACACTTTGAAAACCTACATAGAATCTTAGTAATTAGGAAGACTCATCCTATGCTATCTTATCGCAAATAGACTACATTTATTTTTCCTATAAAACCTTTTTAGAAATTCCGGTTGATATTTCGAAATTGGGAATAAATCTCGATAGAACTTTTGAATATTTTTAGTGCTGTCATTCTCAAGGCCAGCGACTTATTAAGTGTAAAAGAGTTGAAAAGGTAGGTTTTTTTCCTCCCCTTTTTATAAAGGAAATAAAAAAAACTTTTTATTTTGAAATACTTATATTTAAATAGACATCTAAAACTTTTAAGTATTGTGAGATATAGTTTATAGTTGTATTCTTGAATTCACTTGAACACTTTATAATTGGTAGAATATACTTTGATAGAACTTTGCACTCTTGAATACTGTTATTCTCAAAGCCAGAAAGTTATGTGCAAAAGAGTTCAGAGGATGTGAAATTTGAAATAAATTTGGTAGGTTGTTTATTTGCCAATATTAATATCTAGATAAGATATTTGTAAGAAAATATGACCTTAAGAAATTTTTAGTTAGAAGGACCTTCATTGACGGAAAATTTATCCTTATGATTCATGTTTCATGATTTTGTTTTGGGTAATCAGTTTGCAGCTTTTTATTCTACTCTACGGCATGTTTATATTCTAGGTTTCACAAATTTAATCTGTTTTCCTTAAGAAAACAAAATATGCAATTGTATTCTACCTTTGATTTAAGTCAATTTATTATTATTATTTTTGCTTATGATAGGCATTGACAACTAAATATACTAAAAATTTATTTTTCTAGTTTTCAGTTAAAACTTTTTTGAAGATCAAATATTTTCAAGAGCATATTTAACTAATAGCTAAAACATATAACTTATTTAATCATCTGTAAAATATTTAAATAGTTCAAAATAATTTATTCAATTAATCTAGTTATTTTATTTTCAATTATTATGATTTTCAACGATTTTTATATCATCAATTTGATTAGTTTGGTACAAAAAGAGTATAAAATAAAAAGAAAACAAAATAAAGTTACTAGTTGCTTCAGATATATTTCATCGGAGACGCTTGCTAATAAGTTTACCGTTTTATATTCATTTTAGGTGAATATTATGTTTGCTTTATTATTCTAACTTTTGGAATTTCCACGTTTATCCAAATTTTTGCTGCAATTTTTCATTTTAATTTTTAAAATTCAGTTTATTTTGAATAAAATATTAAAAAAATAACTTATTTTAAATTTGCAAATTTAAATTTGTATCGATATCAGGTAAAAGTTTATCTTAATATAATAAAAATTAAATATAAAATAATACAAATTTTCAATTATATTAACGATTTCTATTTCATGATTTCGAATTAATAGTGTTAAAAATACTTGTTACAAATATTTAAATTAAATTTTACAAATAATAAAATATTAAGTAAGTGCTTAAAAATTAAAATTAAAACTTATAATTTATATTTATTATATTGTCGTTTTCTAATTTTACAATCCATTTCCAATAAATGATTAAAAATAAAGTGGCTAAAAAATTAGATTAATATTCAATAACGAAGAATTAAACTAAAGATTTTGTTTCATGAATTTGATTTAATTATGTATCGAAAAACAAGGTCTTCAAAGTAATTAAAAATATTTTCAAAATTCAACTTTTTGTGTTAAAAAACTCTTTTTAACATGTAAAATTTAAAAATTAGATTAATATTAAGCTGAGAAGAATGAAACTAAGGATTTTTGTCTGGTGAATTCGATTTAATTCGTATTGGAAAACAAGTAAACATAAAATAATCGAATCCATCCACTTTATATATTATATTAACGAGGGCTTCGAAGCATTTTTATTCATAATTTTGATTTGATTTTGTGTTAAAAAGTACTCATTACAAATTAAAATTTCATTCCTGAAAAAATTAAGTTTTACGAATAACTAAATATTAAGTACCGCCGAATGAAACTCGAGAATTTTATCTTGTGGATTTGATTCAACATTGTATCGAAAACAAATACTTAAAAACAAAAATATAGATATAATACAATCTATCAACTTTAATATATTAGGTTTTCCCAATTTATAATTGAAAATAGTAATAATGAAACTATTGTTTTCCATCTCCCGAATTTGATTTAATCTTGTATTGGAAAACAAATAAAATTTATCTTAAAAACAAAAGTAAAATTGTTTAAACTATTTTTAAACATTAACATGCAATTGAATAATCTAATCTATTAACTTCAATATATAATGTTATTTTAAATTATAAGTTTATTTTAAATAAATACTTAAAAATAAAATTAAATCAAAATTTACAAATAACTAAATGTTAAAAAGATACAGTTAAAGATTATGATTATGATTTTAATTTTATATTAAAAAACACATCATAATATGTAGGGTTTAAATTTCAAAATTAAATTTAAAAATTATAAATTTACAAATAGCTAGAGAATGATATTAATGACTTAGATGAATCTATATTAACAATGACTTTGTTGTATCTTGTAACTTAATTATTTACTTATGTGAAGTAAGAAACTAAAGAAGACCGTTCAATTACCTTTTCTAATAAAAAGTTTTTCAAGTTACAGATCACTGATTAATATTGTTTATCTATTAAAAACTATACATTTAATATAATAATAAAAAATAGTTATGTAATAATAACTATAAAATTTTTAGTAGAAAACCATTAAACTTATTAATGATTATGAAGGATTAGTAATAACTTTATTTATATGATATAGCGAGTTTTTTTCATGAAATAAAAATCCTTAAAAAGTCGTTAATTTAGTTCATTTTTTATATTACAAGATTAAATCATTTTGAAATCTCTTTTATAAATTATGATAAATAATCAACTTATATTTATACCCCACACAATATAAAATAATTAAAAATGAAACCAAACAAGCCAGCATAGGAGTCCATAAAGGTCCCATCCAAAAGAGGGCAAACTCCTAGCTCAAATTCTCTGTAACGGTTCAAAACTGGTATCTGAAAATAAAAATCAACCGAAAACGTTTTCACCAAATTGTAAAAACCCATTCAAGCAGAGCTCCAGTCCACTTTTCAATAGTAAGAACGAAAACTTTGTAATTTTCCCTACCGAAAAATTTTTAATAACAGTGAAATTTAATTTTTATCTTATTTTCCTGTGAGTTCTCTATTTTTGCCAATTGATAACTATTATTTGTTAATAATTTATTCTCCTAGCACTAATTAAATCACAATCATATTTTTGATAGTGAATACCTCTGTTATCAAATACTGATGATAGCTATTACATGAAAAAGCTTACAAGGGAATATAATTTCGACATGCGACTCAAATTGAGCCTTACAAAATTAAACTATTTCAAATGCGTTAAAACGACACAAAATTTCCAATTTCTTCATTGTTTAAATGGATTTTTCCCGGTTCATGTTCACTTAGACCTAGCTCACTGAATTAAAAGAATAATCATTTGAACTTGATTAGTTTAACAAAAAAGAAATCCTTTACTTAGATTTTACCATTTAATAAGGCAAATTTTCAATTTCAAACAAGCTCTCAAGTGACCCTCCCAATAGTTTTATTTTACCCTTTAAAGCAAAAGCGCGATGCAATAGAATAAAAAGCTTAATGAGGTGAGAGCAACACGACATATGCCTAAAAGTAAAAAGTAAAAGCATGCGTTAAAAGCCGTAAGGTTTCATCACAACTTGGCAGAGATAATAATATGCACTTACCACAAACCGAGCGATTGACAATCTTTGTCGGTACAAGAATGTCATTCCGGTCTATGTTGACGAAGCAGGTTCGGTCTTTTCAGTCTCCGTTTTTGCTTCCTCTCCTCCTTCAGTTTTGCTCTCTTTTTCTTTTACGTCAGGTTTTTCATCCCCAACACTCAACTTTTCAAGGAGTCCAGCAGCATCTGTAGCATCTTTTTCTTTCTCTTTCTTTCCCTGATCTTCAGCCACTCCCTGAATCGTCTCCCTGAAGGTTTTGCAATCTAAAAGAAAGCAATAAATGAACCTTGTTATGCGAAATATTAGAAAAAGGCTACATGAGAGAAAGAGGCAGAAAGCATGCGAATGAGAAAATTCCCCAGCACAAGGTTCAGTAATAGAGATGATAAAGACTTTAATCTCATCTCAGAACATGATTTGACAAATTGAAGTCGATAAGACAAATGACCACAAAAGAAATCTGTGGCCTGTAAGCCCCACATAAGTACCAAGCAAACAGGTTTTAACGAATATTCCACCTCAGGAAATTCTCCACAGAATTTCATTAGTTGGGAAACGTATGACCAATCCACTAGGATAGCGACTTTGAATAGGAATAACAGGCACTCCTGCTACTTTCTCTCATTTCCTTGATGCATGACAAGTGAAGCTACCCTTTTTCTTAAACTTATTACACCTTACGTACGTTAGAGGAAGTATATACTTTACATGAGTACATATTCCCGCAAAAGCTTGAGAAAAGAACAAAGATCTACAAAATTTCATTGAACAAAAGCGGAAGATATCATAGGGAAAAGTGAAAAAGAAACTCCATACGGCATGACCATACAGAAATACTACTAGATAGAGAAACTATGAAAGTCAAGGACATACTCTCAATCGAAGCAAATCTGATGCAGAAAAGCTCATCCTTCAATTCCCCGTCAGCAAAATCAGTAGCATGCCACACGCATGATTTATCATTTGCGTGATGCTCTTGCACATTAATTGATGGTACAACTGAAATATGCAGACAGACATTAAGTCAACAATACAACGAAGTATGGAATTAAAGAAGAAGAAGAACTGGTCACACTGTTCTGGTAGTAACAAATCTGAATCATCACAATAGGTTCGATTATCTTGAGCGATTAAGCATTAAAAAAAATACAAAAACAAACGAGATCAAATATAGCATAGTTAACATTTCTAGGAGCAGATTCAAGATCAGAAAAGAAGCAGCAAACAGAACTTAAACCAAAGATTGCCATGATAAATTAAAGGAAAACAACGTACTCACTCGCAAACACAAAACATATACAGAGAGAGAAGAGAGAGCGAGAGAGAGACGGACCGAGATGGTTGGCGCATATCTTGAGAGTCTTAGACTGACGCATGACAAGTCGGACTTTCCCAGACTCCTTGTGCTTCAACAGCTTCACATTGCCAACGCCTCTCTCTTTCCACTGATTTCCTTCCTTATCAAATCGATACAGTTTCGACTTCCTTTAAATTTTTAAAGAAGAGAAACGTTAAAAACTTGAAAGCAAATTTAAAAAAATCACATCAACATTAACCGAGCATTAAATGAAAACCTGCCGCGCGCAACACAAAACGTGAATCAAAACCCTAGAAAACAGAGTCTAGAGAACGAATATGCAGATACTACTCACAGATCAAGAATCGGATCTTCTTCTTCTTCTCCTGTGGTGACGGCGACCTCTTCTAGCTTGATGATCGGAGCGACTTGAGCACCAGTGTCCTCGTCATCGGCAGTCGGCGCGTTCTCTTCCTCTTCCCGCTCTTTGCTCTGGTGCTCTGGCTCTTTAGAAGTAGTTGTGGTTGCAGTGCTCGCCATTTCTTCAGTTATTGGTTCTTCAGTTCAGAGATCGAACAATCGAGAAATGTAGGGAAATTTGAGAGAGTAGGCTTTCTCTCAAGAGTTGGTTACTTTTTGAATTTTATAGCAACAATGGTCCAGTGGGGGAGAGAGAGGGGGAGAGTAGTGAATCCAACGACCAAAGGTATTGCCACGTGTCAGCTTTATGTACTGAGTACTAACTTTTTTTTTAGTGTCTTCGCCGCCTGTTTGGCTGCGGTGAAAGTGGAAGTGAAGAATAAGACAGCGTGTTGACTTTTTATCAACAAACATTTTTTCTACCTACAAATCTAATATTGACATTTGACAGCATTTATAGGAATTATGATTTTTAAATATTTAAAATCTAATGTTAAAGTGACGAAGGCACACGACACGAAGCATTCTATTTATTATATTATTATTTTAATAGATTTTTTTAATTTAAAAATTTTAAATCTAAAAAACAATTTATATTGTTGGCAAGGAATCACGACTCCCGAGAGCCACGAAGAACTAGCCAGGCTATCATCAATGAGAAGGATAAACAATTATATAAATAATCCAATAATTATTATTATCATTTTTATAAATTAATATTTTTATAAATTAAAATAAAAAATAACTTCTTTCAATTATATTTTAATTTTTGAATATAATTCAACACCACGTTTTCTGGTAATTACCCCAACGTCGTTTAAAACTTTGCCAACTCTAATTAGTTCATAAATATTTCTGATCGGGGATTGTTGAAAGACGGTAATTATGAGAATCATGCAGAGAAAATCCAGTTCTTGGATTAATGTCTAGACACTATAAATTCATCTCATAATCAACCAGGTACAGGGATGTGAACAAGGTACCAAAACTGAACAATTGGGTAACATCTAAAGCTTCATTCCTGGGCTGTTGCACCATTTGTTGAATCGTCTATAGGCTCAGCTTCTGCCGACTCCTCAGCTTTTTCACCCTTCTTACCTGCAGAACACATGTGAATAGGCCTTAGGATTTAATCGACACCAAAAATTAGTAAAAGTAGGATTCATCCAGTTCACCGAGGTTACCTTTCTTCTTCTTTCCACCACCTTTCTTCTTTGTCTTAGTACCCAAAGCCAACCAGGCCTTGATCTCAGGATCATCTACGTTCTTGGTTGGCTGCAACTCCTGGAGAGGATGTGAAGTGATCCGATCTGAGCCATTTGGCATTAACAATACCGTGAACTTGATATGGGCAACCAAATCACCTGCAAGATCATATATGTCCGTCGTTAGCTCAAATACCAATCTTCTCAAGTCTAATAAAGATCATATCTTGAAGAAGCATCTTGCCAGGTTTCTCAAAAAGAACAGGATATGGTTGCAGAAGGTCATGATTCATGCATTCAACTAATCCCAACCGAGCCCTTTTCTCTTCCAAAGCCCTGAAGCATAAAAGATAATAGTAAATAAAATCCTGAACGACCATAAGTGACCAAAGAATATTAAAACATAATTTGGCAAACATAAACCTAGCGCTGAATGGCATTATGGGAAATTTCTGATTGATTTCACTGAAAATAAATCGAGAAGCTTTCATTTTCAAGTGATAGCTCCTGTCCACAGCCCTCTTGTAAATAGTAGTATGCTTCTCATCCAGCATTTTAGGCTGCAAAACAAATACAAAGGAAATTTAGTATAAACAATGAAAAAATAGCATAAGAACATCATACAGATAACTCCTTAATTACCTTTCCCTCGCCTGTGCTTGTAACAATATCTATCGAATACACTTCATTTTCCTCAAATTCTGCATCATCAACTCTTGTTTCAGGATTGGACACACTCAGTATCACCTTGTTTCCATCTATCACGAACTGCTTCATCTGATGACTTAGTACACCTTCAACAATTTTACAGTCAAATGCAGTAGCAACTTTCTGTATTGCTTCCGTCACATCTTTGTTCTGCCAGAAAAGAGAATTAATGAGGAAATTATTCAACATGGTCAATTAAATAACACAAGGAAAAAGGTGAAGTCAAATGAAAGTCATCAATCACATAAGCATCATCACGAATGGTCAAGCAAAGAAACTACAAAGACAATAACCAAAATGTATAAGGTACCAACAAGACTGGAATCATAAAACAGAATGACTAGGAGCAACAAGGAAAGGACAAAAACAAAATCCAACTGAACACTTTGGCAGAGTTGCCTTTCTTCACACTGCCAACATTGCCACTACCCCGGAGGTAATTTTTCATAACTAAATTAGACTTGAAAAGATAGCATATATTCATTTACGTCAAATGATGATTTGGGCCACAAAGAATGACTGTACACCAGCAGTAATGAAACTGACACCAAACAAAGAATTTAGCCAAATAAATGTAGGCAACAGAAAAAAGAGGAAATCAATATTATAATGATTGCCCGGTAAAGTTGCCTTTTCAATCAGGGCATATACAGTGTTTTCCTCCCAATTTTTCCTCAAATCACTCTTTCAAAGTTAAATTAGCCTCTTGTCATAAAGCAGAAAAATAACTGCCGCATTAAAATTAAAGATTTAATCTGCAATCTAGAACAGTTAAAACTGCTACAGCAACCCCCCCACACCCGCTGTACATTTACACAAAAAAAATGTCACAATCAGGAAATGTAATGTATATGTGTGTGTATCAGGAATGACAATAAGTTTAACATGCTATCAGAGTAACTATGACAAAAAGCCTCACGTGAGTATTAGCCCATAGCTATACAGAAGTATTCATCATTTAGGGACACTGAATTTTGACAACATATCAAGATAAAAGTTATTTAGAAATAAAATGAAGGATAAGAGAAAACAGACAAGAAAATGAGACTCTATCAGTGTAACTATGACTACAAGGCTTCATTGAGCTTAACCCTTAGCCAGTTAAAGTTCTCCTCATATAGAGATAAATCAGAAGATATGGGAGCACCTAATTCTCATCATCTAGAACATTCAAGAATAAGATTACATCAAAAAATTATAGTACCCTTTCTTATTTAAGATCTATATCAATAAGAATGACATATATATAACTCAATAGTAATTAGGCTCAAAATAGGTCCATACCAACAACAATGATTCATTATCTGGTTAGTTATTTATAGTTTGAATTCCCCTATCAGGGTAACTATGACAAGTGCACCACTTGGACTTGGTCCGTAGCTTATGAATTCAGTTAATCATTTAGGGGACAAGCTCTGAGATAATAAGGAGCTTCAATTGGTTAATCTTTAAGTACAGTGCAAACCCATACAACGCAGAACAGCAATAGATATAAACACATTCAGAAAGTATAGAAAGAAAATGGAAAGAAAAACATTCAACGATCAGCCCTACAGATATATAATAAAAGCAGAAGAAACTACCTTCTTTCCAGGCCTTACTAGCCTCAAGGCAACTTCAGCAGCAGTATTTGCTGCTGCAATAACATCAGCAGCCCTACCTGTCACTGGCCCACCTTGAAGCACATGGGTGTGAGCTACAACAGCAATAAACCCATCTATGTGGCATCCCAAATCACTATGGGCAAGACAAATAAATCAATATGTAGCAATCAACAAGTTAATCTCCAAAAACTATGGCACGGAAAGCTTACATTTTCACTATATCACCTTCTTCGAATACTGACTCATCACTTGCGAGAGGAGAAAAATGGCAAACAGTATTGTTTACAGAAATGCAAGTTGGAAAAGCAACCCCTCTTTCAATCTTCCTCTTCACATTCTTATACATGTTACCTGTTTGCCTTCCCACGCAGAAAAAAACAACCAACATTTTTATCACTATCAGAATAAAGAGTTTGCCATCTACCCAAGGTAAGATTGAGATTAAGTTAAGGCCTTACTCTCTGATAAACGCATCTCCCTTTTCGCAAATATCAACAATTTTGGCCTTTGGTTTGCATTCAGATATAACCAAATGCAATGCCTCTGCAGAGTATCATAACCAATCCATAGGGAGCAAAAGTAAGTTAACCAAATAATACATGTTGAAACCAATCGCAAAAGGCCATTTTCCTAGCATCCTCTAAATAAGATTTGCTTGTGAAGCCCACGTCAGACAGAGTCGCTAATGCCCACATGGTGAAGTAAATAAATTAGTGCACAACATGGCTACTACGAAGAAAAGAGACACTCAAATGGTATAAGGACACACGTAATGCTTCCATTAACAACAAGTTCTGGCTAGTGGATTAAGCTAAAATGCTATTTGGACAATCACACACACAAAGAAACAAACACGACCCCCCATAAGAACAAAATCTTAGACAAAGGGATATAGAAACAGAAAAAGAAAAAGAAATGAGAGAGGCATTACTATTAGCGATTTCAGCAGCGCTCTTGTATTTGGTGACGACCTCCGGTGAGGTGAGATCCAACTCCCTCTCCTCTCTCTCGTCGTCCGACATCATTTCCCGACAACTTTTCAAACAAACTCCTAAAACGACCACCAAACACAAACCCAGGTAAGTACTGAACCCAAATAGTAGCAGAAATGCACCAAACATGCAATTGAAGTACGAGGGAACAAGAATTACTTACAGATAGAGGACGAAGTTCTTACAGTTGACGGCGATAGTAATATAGGGTCAAATATGAGTTACAAAGATGAGATGTTTAGGGTTTAGCAGAGATGGTATTGGAAGAGAGACGCAAATATATGGTGCGGTGGCTCTTGAAGACCTAGGGTTGTGGTCTGCGTGTTATTTTGTATTATTTATACAAATAAGAATCTTTCTTCCCTACTCTTTCCTACTTTTGTTTCTCCGTAAATGGCACATCATTTTCTGATTTAATTTATTTTTTAATTATTTAAAATTATTACTTTTTTTTCGATTCCCTTCTATAACTTTTTTTTTAAATAACAATATTATATATATAAACATCGACAATATTTCTATTCTCCCTTCAACTCAAATAATAAACTATAAATACTACCTAGGAAGTTTTAAGAAAAAAGAGACAGCCTTTATCAGATTTGAACCGGTAACTTACGTTTTACCATGGTGTTACTTTATCACTAAGTTAAAAGGGCTTCTTTAGTTAAATTCTTGAATTAGTTATTATGCAGATAAGATCTATTGCCAAAGAATTGCTCATTGCTACATATAGTATTCATATTTATTTGGTGATAAATAAAGCAGTCGTACCTTTTTTAATTTTTCAGATATTTCGTAAAATGAGCTTTCTAAAGTCTCCCAATGACCAAACTTGGCACATGTTACAATGGCTCTTGGTGCTACAGTGAGCACCACTTTGACTTGAGGGTGGTGATTTAGTGGCCATGAGAAAGTTACTTTGTTATCTATTCCAATAGGAGCTACTAATTTTTTGGTACATCACATTTTAAATGTAGCATACAACTCTCTGTTGTACTCCCCAAATGTACTTGACCCGATCTTCATAAGCAAAAATTATTTTTTGGGCTGGGCCTATTCAAATTAACAATTAAATTATTAATTTAAAATTTTTACAACTGGAATTAAATCTAAGTTTTAATTTAAAATTTAATTAAATTTAAATTATCTGACACCAATTAGTCATTAGTTATGACAAGTTAGTTCAACCATAAATCTTTATGTCAAGCATCGATTGGGAGGTGAAGAGAATATATGGTTTTGGTTTAATAACTGAACTTCTCTTAATCCACTCATAACCGATTTCCTTTTAATGTCAGAGTCTCCTCGTTTATCCGAAATGGAGCTTGGGTTGACAAATTCAGAGACTTTCCCTTGCTTGCAGAATTTTTGCCAAATATACCTGATGGGCTGAGGTAGGACAGTATCATTTTGAATCTAAGTTCCAAAGGTATGCTTGATAACAGATCTTGTCATAATATGCTTATAGTAAGCTGTTTAGAAACTTTTGAATTGAACTCATTAACAAATTGGATTTAATTACATTAATAAGATTTAATTGAATTCAATTTACACTTTTGGAACAAACTCGGTAATATTATAAATGAAGTCAATTTGGAATGAAAATGAATATAGTGAAGAACGAGAATGAATACTATTATTATTATTATTATGGTCAGTTAAGAGAAATGAATGATTACTATTACCATTAACAGTAGTTGATTTGTAAAAAAATATTGATAAATAAAAATTTATTATATTTTAATTAATTAATTAATTATATTTTAATTACTTATATTGTAATTAATCAATTACAATACATTGATTAATTAAAATATTGTAATTAATTTTAATTTATTATATTTTAATTAATTAATTATATTTTAATTAATGAATGAATTATACTTTAATTAATTATATTGTAGTTAATTAATTATTAATAATATTTTAATTAATAGTCTTTAGAATCCAATCAAATAAAGCATAAGAGAGTGAGAAGTAAAGTAATCCAAATAATGAAAGAGCAAAAGAGCAAGATGCTACCTTTGAATGGCACAGAGTGATTCTTGATAAGAAATACAGGATAAAAAATTATGCTCAGTAAAAATTCACATTAAATATATAAACTTTGATGAATGTCTGGTTATAAACTCACAGCAAACAACAATTTTTTATTTAAAGATGTCTTCCTCAAGCTTCAATGTAATTGAATTCCTATATTTGGAAGAGTTAATTCAATTTATAAAGGAGATGTGTTTCAATTACATGCATGAATTGAACCCATCTATTTTTTGTATTTTCAAACATGTGAATTGAATTGAATTCACATCTTTCCAAACACCCCCTTATTCGAAACGAAGCTTGGGTTGACAAATTCAGAGACTTTCCCTTGCTTGCGGAATTTTTGCCAAATATATCTGAAGGATTGAGGTAAGACAGTATCATTTTGAATCTAAGTTCCAAAGGTATGCTTGATAACAGATGTTGTCATAATATGCTTGTAACCAATGCCGAAGTCGTCCCTTGGTTTGACATGTCATGGAAACAATCTTTAAATCCCAAAGCTGTGATTGTCACTTGATTAGTGATTAAAAATGGAACTACACCATAGCAATTTGGAGCAAAATTATAGTTATGTTATAGTTATGTAGTTATACATTTAAGCAGAGGGAGACATTGGATATGATAATAGGATGTACTAAGCGAGGTAAGTGGATGGTTTGTTCATAAAGACAACCTTTACTATATGGAAGGAAAGAAACAAGATAATTTATAAGGGAATGGATTCAAGCAATATGCAGACCTCACCATTTAAAACATAACTATAAACTTTATTAAACTCCATCTCCGGTCCAAACTATAAGCAATAGCGCACTTCATTGCGAAACCCATTTAATGTTAGATACTTATTATGTGCAAGTTATTGTTTTACCGAGTCAATAATAATAATAGTGGTTTAGTGGAGTCAGTTTGTTTCCTGGTCTTTAGCAGAATTTGCAGGTGTTAGTGGTTTTGTTGACATGGCATTTTGTTAGCCTATTTTTTAGCTAATTCAGTTGATGTACAACTCTATGAAAGAGCTCTTTATGTTTTGTTGAATATTAAGATTTCAAGCAATATAATTCTCTTTCTTGTTTTCACTTTCTATTGTTATATTTTCCTTGATAACAGTGGTATCAGAGCTTGGTTACATATAAAACAAAAAAAAGCAGCAGCTAACGAACAATGGCTTGCTCAGACAACTTTGTACAGCCAGCGATTCCGCGCTTTGATGGTCACTACGATCATTGGAGCATGCTCATGGAGAACTTCTTGAGGTCCAAGGAGTATTGGAATGTTGTTGAATCTGGAGTAGCAGAACCAGCAGCAGGAGCTACAGAAATACAGAAAACAGAATTTGAAGCCTTGAAGTTGAAAGACCTTAAGGCTAAGAATTATCTTTTTCAAGCAATCGATGGTTCGATTTTGGAGACTATTCTTTGCAAAGAAACCTCCAAGCAAATTTGGGACTCCATGAAGAAGAAGTATCAAGGGAATGTGAAGGCAAAAAGGGTACAGCTTCAAAGTTTGCGAACTGAATTCGAGACTTTGCGTATGAAGTCAAGTGAGACAGTAGCAGATTTCTTTTCAAGAACTATGGCAATGGCAAATAAGATGAGGATCCATGGAGAGAAAATGGAGGATGTCGCCATTGTTGAGAAGATTCTTCGATCAATGACACCAAAATTCAATTTTGTTATGTGCTCTATAGAAGAATCTAAGGATATTAATGAACTCTTCATTGATGAATTACAAAGCTCTTTGTTAGTTCATGAGCAGAAAATTATCCAGCAGGATAAAGAGAAGCAAGCACTGAAAGCTACAACAGAAAATAATTTTAAAACAGGTGGAGGTCGAGGAAGAAGCCGAGGTCGAAGTAGAGGTAGAGGAAGCTATGGTCGAAATAATCAACAATACCATCAGCATCATGAAAATCAATCTCAAGGAAGAGGAAGAGGACGTGGAGGACATGACTTAACAACTCAGAAACCAAAGTCAGCAGACAAATCACATGTTGAGTGTTATCGCTGCCATAGGTATGGTCATTATCAATCAGAATGCCGAACAAATTTAAATAAACAAAGTGCAGAATTATCTAATTTTGCAGAAAAGGAAGAAGAAGTTTCACTCTTGATGGTGTGTTATGCAAATGAAGAAACTCAACAAAACTTATGGTATTTGGACACTGGCTGTAGCAACCACATGTGTGGAGACAAGAAGGCATTTTCTGAATTGGATGAAAACTTTCGCAACACTGTCAAGTTTGGTGATAATTCCACAGTATCAGTCATGGGAAAAGGAAATATCACTTTCCAAACCAAAGATAACTCTTTTCACACAATTTCTAATGTGTTTTTTGTTCCAGATTTAAAGACCAATTTACTTAGTATTGGTCAGCTGCAAGAAAAGGGTTATGAAATATCCCTTTAAAATAGAATATGTCGAATCGAAGACTCAAGGCTGGGTTTGATTGCTCAAGTACGCATGATTGCAAATCGCATGTTTCCACTTCAGCTTCACAATTTCAGTCCTGCCTACTTCTCAACCAGTATGAAAGATACAACATGGCTATGGCATTTTCGTTATGGCCACTTGAGTTTTGGTGGACTAAACACTTTGCAACAAAAGAATATGGTCGTTGGTCTCCCTCAAATTGCAACTCCTTCTCAAGTTTGTGAAGAATGTGCTGTTAGCAAACAACAACGCAATCAATTTCCTCAGAGAAAGTCATGGAGAGCAAAAAATGTATTGGAGTTGGTACATTCTGATCTTTGTGGCCCTATAAATCCATATTCAAATGGAAGTAAAATATACATAATTACCTTCATTGATGATTTTAGCCGGAAAACATGGGCGTATTTTTTGCAGGCAAAATCTGAAGCTTTTGAAGCTTTCAAAAGATTTAAAATTCTGGTTGAGAAAGAAACAGACAACAAAATCAAAATACTTTGCACAGATCGTGGCGGGGAATAAAACTCACAAGAATTTGCAAATTTTTGTGAAAACAATGGTATCAAAAGGCAACTAACGGCAGCTTATACGCCCCAGCAAAATGGTGTTTGTGAGCACAAAAATCGCACTATTTTGAATATGGTGCGGAGCCTTTTGACAAGAAGTAGTGTTCCAAAAACCTTTTGGCCTGAAGCAGTTAACTAGAGTATTCATATTTTGAATAGAAGTCCTACACTTGCTGTACAAAATATGACACCAGAGGAAGCATGGAACGGTCGAAAACCAAATGTTGATTATTTCAGAATTTTCAGGTGTATTTGTTATGCCCATATTCCAGACTAGAAAAGAACAAAACTTGATGACAAAGGCGAGAAATGCATTTTTCTTGGTGTTAGTGATTGCTCTAAAGCTTACAAACTATATAATCCTATCACCAAGAAAATTGTCATTAGTCTAGATGTAATATTTGATGAAGAAAATTTCTGGACATGGAATAAAGTCAATTCTCAACAACAAATTCCAGCAGACTTTGATGGGCAAGATGAAGCAAGAAATCAGCATAGTTCAGAGATGTTGTAGCAACCAATCACTACCCAAGATGAACAAGCGATGGCTCAAGACTCACTTATAGTTGCAAGAGAAACACGAAGCAGAAAAAGACCAGCATGGATGAGTGATTATGAGGTGACAGGAATTGATAAATCTGAGGATCCACGTGTCCATTTTTCTCTTTTTGCAGATTGTGATCCTGTAACCTTTGAAGAAGCTGTAAAACAATCAAAATGGAGGAAAGCCATGGATGAGGAGCTTGCAGCAATAGAAAGAAACAATACCTGGGAGTTTACTGAACTTCCAAAAGGGCAGACAACAATTAATGTTAAGTGGGTTTTCAAGACCAAATTGAAAGAAAATGGTGAGGTGGATAAATATAAAGCTCGCTTGGTCGCAAAAGGTTACGAGCAAGAATTCGGTGTAGATTATGAAGAAGTGTTCGCTCCAGTAGCAAGACATGATACAATCAGATTAGTGATTGCATTGGCAGCACAAAATTCATGGCCCATTTTTCAGTTGGATGTCAAGTCGGCTTTCTTGCATGGAGGCTTGAAAGAACAGGTATTTGTCAAACAACCTCCTGGTTATGTTAAAATTGGAGAAGAATTCAAAGTGTATAAACTGAAGAAGGCTTTATATGGACTTAAACAAGCTCCACGAGCTTGGTATAGTCGTATTGAAGCTTATTTCTTGAAGGAAGGTTTTTCAAAAAGTCCATATGAGCATACTCTCTTTGTTAAAGTTGAAGGAGGAAAGATGCTTGTTGTGTGTTTATATGTAGATGACTTGATTTATACTGGAAATGATGCTGCTATGTTTGAAAATTTTAAGCAGTCTATGATGCTTGAATTTGATATGTCTGATCTTGGAATGATGCACTATTTTCTTGGCATTGAGGTGGTGCAATCTACTGCTGGTATTTTTATTACTCAAAGAAAGTATGCTCGAGACATTCTTGACAGGTTTGGGATGAAGAATTGTAATCTTGTTGAAACACCAACTAAAGTGGGTCTGCAACTTGTGAAAAATCCAGCAGAAGGAAAGAAGATAGACAGTAGAATGTACAAGCAAATTGTAGGAAGTCTGATGTATTTAACTGCTACTAGACCTGACATAATGCATGCTGTCAGTCTTGTTAGCAGGTACATGGAGTGCCCAATGGAGATTCATCTTTCCGCTGCCAAAAGAATTCTCCGTTATGTACAAGGAACAACTGATTATGGGTTGTTTTATAAAAGCAGAGACAAATCAATTTTTTGTGGTTTTACAGATAGTGATTATGTCAGGGACAAAGATGATAGAAAAAGTACTTCAGGCTATGTATTCATGCTGGGTTCAGGAGCTATTGCTTGGTCTTCTAAAAAGCAAACCATTGTTACTTTATCAACGACTGAGGCGGAACTTGTAGCTGCTACAGCTTGTGCTTGTCAAGCAATTTGGCTCAGAAGGATACTTGAAGAACTTCAGTTCAAGCAAGGACGAGCAACTGCAATTTATTGTGACAATACTTCAACAATCAAACTCTCTAAAAATCCTGTGTTTCATGGAAGGAGCAAACACATAGATGTCAGGTTTTATTTTCTAAGGGATCTCACAAAGGATAAAGTCATTGAAGTTCTCTACTGTAGAAGTGAAGATCAAATTGCTGATATAATGACAAAGCCTTTAAAATTATCTGTGTTCCAGAAGCTTAGGAAGTTGCTTGGAGTTTGTGCTTTTAATGAATTCAATTAAACTGAAAGCATTCAGTTTAAGGGAGGAATTATTAGATACTTATTCTGTGCAAGTTATTGTTTTACCGAGTCAATAATAATAATAGTGGTTTAGTGGAGTCAGTTTGTTTCCTGGTCTTTAGC
>JAOSBK010000004.1:35783207-35806434 GCA_027568895.1 Erythroxylum shatona | reverse complement strand
ACAGATTACATTTTCAAGGCAATTCAACATGCAATTAATAAGGGTATATCAAACATTTCACTAGCTTTCTTAATAAGCATGCATCTCTCTAAAACGACACTTATTTTGGATAAAAAGGAGTACTATACTTGGAAGAAGCGAAATAGCCGAATATTCAAACAAGCGAACAGCTGTTTGGAGTCCTTATACCTCGAAATCATCCACCAATGTCTAATGGTTTTGATAGCTATAGGACTCCACACCAATATGTCCCCATGTTTCTGAGAGTAATAGAATCTTAGCTAAACAACTTCCAGATCATTAAGAACTCTACTCATCACAATTGATACTTTTGTTGTATTTCCTTAGTCCTGAGCATCATAGGCTTTGCATAACCTCTTCTTTTGAATGAAAGTTATTATGTTTCGGAGAAAAAAAACTTTTTGGGAGAATCGGTTGATCCAAAGCCAATGAATGTATATATATGTTATATATATCAACAAAATGCTCAATTTTGAGATTTTTTAATTCATTATTCAAACTTTTAAATTTTCAATTAAGTGATCAACATTTTATAATTTTAGCAATTCAGTTCAAAGTATTAATTTATTAGTATTTTATTGATTTAGCTAACAACATCTTTTTTTTATTTATAACATGTAGGCATTTATATATGAATTACTAACTAATCATTCATGTAAACTAAAATATTTATCTTAAAGTGAAAAAGAGGATGTGTATTTAGTTCACATAGATGATTAGCTAGTAATTAATTTGTTATGTAGATGTCTACATATTATGGGAAAAAAAAAGATTACGTTAGCCAATTAAGAAAAATACTAAAATAATTAATATTTTAAAGTGAATTGTTAAGTTCATAAAAGGTTGGTCACTTAATTTGAAAATTTAAAAATTTTGAGACTAAATTAAAAATTTTAAAAAGGTACGATACTTTAAAGTCTTTTATCCCTACAAAATAATAAGGAGATGGCAGAAAAAAAAGATTAATTTTAAATGAAGCTTGTTTATATAATCTAAAGTATAAATACATTTAAATGATAATCATAATTCAATTTTTGCATGTAATACAATTTACTTTACAAAGCTCTTGGCCAAAAATTTATAAAAGACAAAATATAAAATATAAAATACATTTAAAATTTTATTGTCCTAAGATTTTGCATTGAGATATAGAATTTTTAATTATGTACATTTTAATTGGATTTAAGTTTATTTTTTGTAATATTTTTCAATATCTTACAATAATAATATAGTTTTGTCATTTAAAAAGATTATTTAATTGGTAGAGCTTGTTTTATATACTTATTAATTCAACTAACTATTAAAATATTATTTTAAACTTTGATGACTTAAAGAGTAGAAGATTTAGAGTATAAATATATTAGATTTATATCTATTCGATTGTGATAATCATTTAGTTTAGAATTATTTACTTAATAAATTATTTATTAAAAATACAAAATTTATAAATTATTATGTGTATACTCATTTTTACACTAAAATCTTAGATAACAAATTCATATTTCACCAATAAAAATACATAAAATAATAATAATAATCTAAGAGTCTTTTAAGGGTGATCGAGTTGGTAGAGTGGGAGACACGAGGCCAAAAGATTATGTGTTCGAATCCTCTTATCTATACTCTCTCGATCGAGTCTATCGTATAAGAATTGTCTAGTGTGGAGTACCTAATTGACGTAATTTATAGACTATTGTATTAATTTAAAGATTTACTTAGTATGAATTTAAAAGGTAGTGACTATAGATTCCTCCTATGCCTAAAACAAAAACAAAAAAATCTAAGAACATCCCAAAGCTTGGAGCTACCAGGTGTAACGCCTTTGCCTTGAATTCAGGGGATCGAACATGATACTGAAGTGAAGTCCACTCCGCATCATTTCTTGTGCCCCCATTTTATTCTGCTAACAAAATTCGAAATATACTTTTTCTCAGTCGATTTTGTGCTCATTTGATTGCAGTATAAGTATTGTGTCAGCAAGTTCGATTCTGCTGACAGGAATTTTTCAGGCATAAGATCATAAGAGGATTGATCTTATCTCCCATCCACTGGCTCCGTTTCCAGGTTCTATTCTTGTGAAAGTACTTGATTTAATTACGTGCATTTATGAATTAATTAAAAATAATTTTTTAAAATATCAAAATTTTATAAATAAAATAAAAGATATACACTTCTCTTATAGTTTAAAAAATCTTACAAATATTTATGTTCTATAAAATTTTAGATAATTTTTTTTTAATTTAAAATTTTTAAAAACTTATTTTCATAGATTTCAATTAAAAATAATGAAAAAACACACATAATATGAAAATAGGGTTAATTACAAAAAAAAAAACTCAAACTTTCGTAAAATTTTCAATTATAACTCGAACTTTAAAAAGTAGTCATAAAATATCCAAATTTATAATTTTTTTCAATTATAGCATGAGCTTCAAAAAATTATAATAAATTGTTCAAACTTTTTTTTCACTTATAGTCTAACGTTAATGTTTCTATTAAGTTTATTGATGTGACTTGCCACGTGTTTCAGAAACCTTAATTATTAATACACGTCATCCAAAATTAACACAACAAATGAAAATTAATGAAATGCCATCATTGTTTAAAAATGATCTAAATCAAATTACGAAGCTCTGACGACCTTACGTTTTGATTTCAATTTTTTCTTTTGATTTTATTTTGTTCTCTCATAGTCGTCTCCTTTTGATTTTCATATTACGCAGCCCCAACATCCTCGCACTAAAAGCATCAAGAGAATGAATTAAAAGCGAAGAGCTTATTGATGTAGTACACTGTAATGCGATAGTAATTTGGGATGATAGAAGAACAAACAATAAACAAAGGGCTGAGGGAGAACAGTAGTTAATGTCGAGCTATAATTGAAGAAAATTGAAAGCTTTAGTATTTTATTGCCACTTTTTAAAGTTAGGCTATAATTAAAATTTTTGAAAGTTCGAATATTTTATCACTACTTTTTAAAGCTCGGACTATAATTAAAAAATTGACGAAAGTTTGGGTTCTTTTTGATAATTAACCTTATGAAAATAAGACGTATACTAATCATATGTTACTAGCATGATAACTTAGTTTGGCTATTAAATTTGATCTGAGTTAATTAAATTTGACTCAAGTTAATGATATAAATTAATTATAATAATTTTTAGTTTAAATTTAAATTAATTAGTTAAGTTCGAATTTAAGAATTGCTTCAATGTAAACAATACTTAATTAGTCTACATCTAATGTTAAAACTACTTTCAGAACAATATTTTTTAATCAAATTTTATTTAAAATAAAATTTTCCAAAAAACTAAAATCTAGAGATAAAATTTTTCGAAAACTTTGAAGATCAAATAGTTTTTATAAGGTCACTTAAACTATAAAGTAAGTTTATATCCTTTACACATAAAACATATTTAATTATTTATATTTTAATTAATTAAGTTCTTAAACTTATAAACTTACTAATTAACAAACTATTTACAAATTTAAGGAATCAATTAGTAAAAATAAAATATATGGAAAGGGTTTATATTTTATTGTATACTTCATTTCCAAATTCCATCATACGAAATAGCTTAACTTAATTATGCACATTCTTGAATTTTTAAAAAAAATCTTTAAAGTCTTTATAATAAAACATTATACTTTAACTTTCACGAAGTTCTTAAACTTTTAAACAAAATATATGAAACAGTGGATAAACAAAATATAATAAAAATTAAATCGAATATTATTTTATTTTCGAGATTCAAGTTTTTCTTTGTTTAAATAGCGGTTAATCAAATGTACGTGTAGATTGTTCTCAGATTAGGTTTGCTAAATGTGTAAAATTGTGGTAATTTATAATGTTTAAAAAATCGAATCGATTTGATGGATTTAATAATAAAAACTTTGAATCGACTAATTTTTTCACTTTTTAACTCTTATGTTTGATTTAATTTGATAATATTTGTCGTTAAAAACCGTTCCGTTAATTAATTAATTAGTCAAATTTTATAAATTAATCATTTTTAAAACTAAAATAAATTGATTAATTTTTATTTAACAATTCTCTTTTTTCAATTAAACTTTAAATCTTTTTATAGGTAAGGATAATCTTCTTCATTTATTTTTCGAATTCTTTAAATTTATTCAATCTTATGACATATTCATATTAGTTAAGTGTTTTAAACATTCAATCTCTTGTCTTACTGGTTTAACTTCTAGTTCAATTTTTAAAATATTGAAAATTTATCATAAATATTTCATCAGCCGAAAATTTACTTATTTACTCTTTAACCTGCATTTCTATTTAATTGTCACATCTATATGTGATTCTACCATAAACAATCTTTCTACTATGTAAGTGTAAGGTTGCATACTATCAGACTTTCTCAGACTCCATTTTATTGTGAAACTTCAGACTGGGTGTGAATTTATGCTTATAAATTATATAAAAAGGTTTCATCCTCAAATGTATTTGAAATTTGTATCATAAATAATTCATAACAATTTTTAAATAGCATTTACCTAATTAACAATAAATTTAATTAATTTTTATTGTACCATAATTTACTTAAAAAACAAGGAGTAATTATTTTTAATAATTTCGTGACTATTGTACTTCATGTGATCTAAATTATATTTGCACAAGTACAGGAGTATTTTAGATAATATTAACTATTCTTTCCAACTGTGAAACTATAAAACAAAAAAGCACACTTATTTGAAACAAATCAAAATAAAAAAAAGTAGGGAGATCAAATGTATTTCTTTTAGGGATGGAAATGAGCTGATACTGTAATTTTTAAATTTTTAAAATTAAAAATATAAAATATTTTTTTTAATTAAATTCAAATTTTGATTACTCAGATTCAAGTCGACTTGAAGTCTAATTATTTTAATCAAAATGACATGGCGGGAGCCTCACCTATATAATTAAAATGCACGAATTATATAAATATGATAATATTATACCAAATGAGTTCATGTTCTTCGTGAATGCAATCTTAGGCATGTGATATGATAAAGAATCTTCACGTTCTCCACTAAACGAAATCTAAAAAGGGACAAGACAAATCAAATGCATATCCTAATGACGTGTCATAATCCCCTTCCATATATATCAGCATATCCTTTAAGGAAAGGCAATTTCTTCGCAACTTACAAGGATTCTTGAATTTAATAATTATAAAATTAACTAAAGGTAAGATAAATTTAAAAAAGATTATCTATTTATTGAAAATTTTAAATTTTAATTAAAAAGATATCATTAAATAAAAATTAATTGATTTAATTTAGCTTATAAAAATTTATTAATTAATTTTTAATATCAAGAGCTATTAAATTAAATGGAATTAAAAAATTAAAAAATTCAAAATTTTTACAGTTTAATCGACTAAATCGGCTGAGTTGTTTAATTATTGATAATTACATCATTATTTATTTTTATTGCAGTGACTATTGAATAATAGTTTATAATTAAATAAGATAAGAGTTATTCTCATATTGGGTTGTAATAATAATAACTTTACTTAAGTTTATAATATTTTATAGTTAATTCTAATTTCTTTTCCTTGGTTTTTTTAATTTTCCTTTTACGTATTATTTATTTATTATTTTTATTTTCTTCCATTCATGTGTGTCATTTGAAAACATACTTTCTATTAATTAGGGGTAAGGTTGTGTACTACTAAACCTTCCTAGACCTCACTTCTTAACAGGATTTTTACTTAATATTATTGTTATTGATGTTTGACTTATTTGATTAAATTAATAAATTCATAAAATAATTTATTAAAAATATGTGATTAATAAATTATTTTATATATTTATCAAACATATTCTACGATGTTTGTGTACAAGACAAAGCCATTCCGTTATTCCCAATTCATAAAAAATAAAAATAAAAAAGACTTAGAAAATTAAAAGAATGAAAAGTTGAAACTAGAAAAAAAAAAGAATAAAGAAAATCAAGGAGAAGTCACCAAATGGAATTTGATTAGCGGGCATCTAACGCCGCCAAGCGCACTGATGGCAAGGTGAAATCCTAATTGAGTTCGTCCGTTGTTTTTAATGGTTAAAGTTTCGTTTGTTTTTGTCAACTCAATTAATTATTTTATCTATTTTAACAACTTTAATCCTAATTGGGTTCGTCCGTTATTTTTAATGATTAATGTTTTGTCAGTTTAATTATGACAATGTCGACTCAATTATTAATTTTTATTTTCAAAAAAATTAATAATTGATAAGTTTACTAATTAGTTGATTGTTATATAAATTATTAATTAATTGATTATTTATTTATTTATTAAAATTAAAACTAATCAATTATTTTTTTTATTTAAAAATTTTATTAATAAAAATAATCTCTTTCAATTATGTTTCAAATTCTTTAATTTTATTCAATATTTAATTAGTTTTATGATGTTATAATATTGCTTGAAATTTTTAAACGTTAAATCATTTTCGATCCAATTTTTAAAATAATAAAATAAAATAAATTATTATTATTATTATTATTATTATTGTTGTTGTTATTATTATTATTATTTAACAAAAAATTCTCAACCACTCCAAAAGTCCAACTAATACCTTTAATTTAAATTTTTCGAATAATATAAAATAATAAATTTCTAACGCTTTGTTTTAAAAATTTCATAGACCTTATATATTAAATATATATTAAAGAGTCAAAAATAAATTATTCGCATTAAATAAATTAAGAGGTTATTTAATTAATAGATTTTAATTTTATATGCTAACAATTAAAAAAATTGATTCTAAATTAATTTTCATCTCGTTAATTTGGAAGATTATGGATCAAGAGTAACATTATGTTAGGTTTATAAATCTAAATTAGATTGAATTGATAAACTAATTATGATTATAACATGTATCTAATAGACCATTCAATGCCCACTAAAAATATTAATTGTGAGTTATAACGTTAAAATTTTTAATAAATTAAAGATTAACTTTAACTATATTTATAAACTTTTCATTGAAATAAGTTATGTAAATTTATATTAATTAATTTATAAAATTAAAATTAGTGATAATAAATACAATTTAATTGAATTATAAATTATTGAATTAGATTTAAACTGATTAGAATTTAAATTTCAATGTTTTAAAAACTAATATAGTTTGGTCGATTTAACAGTGAAAATTTTGATCCGGTCAATTTTTCACTTCGATTTTTAATTTTTTAGTTTGATTTAGTTTAATGATTTTTTGTTAATAACTAATTAGTTTATTAATCAATTGATTATTTTTTATAAATTAGTTAATTTTTGTAACTCAAAATAAACTGATAAAATTGTATTTAATAATATTATTTTTAGTTAAACTTTGAGTTTTTTACGAGTAAAATTAATATTCTTAAAATAATTCAAAATCTTTAATTTAATTCAATTTTAACCTATTTTATTATTATCTAATATTAATTTAAATATTTTAAACTTTAAATTTTTTATTTTATTAGATTAACATAAGTCTGATTTTTAAAATACTATTTGAATCTCCCTCAAAAAAATACTATTTGAATCGTTAGGGTCCAGTGTGCCACGAATATGTGGAGATGTGTGCGTAGTCGGTGGTATGTTGCTCAGCATTATCCATTTGCCAGCTGTGACCAAGTATGGCAAGAGGATTAGACAAGACACATACACGTGTTAAAATAAGACTATATCCCTCTGACTGTATGCCGCCTATTGCGGGTAAGTTGTCCTTTTGCACTTAAATGGTATGTCGTCTGTTTGCGAGTTAGGGAAATCAAATGACTTAGAAATATTTATGAAAGTATAATTTAATTGGGTGAAATTAAAAATTAAAACTCCGATAGCTAGCAAACCTACAATTAATGCAAAAGTTAGCATTATTAAAACCGTTTCACCACAATAGCTTAAGCTGTTATGTGAGGTCAACTCAATTGGTTTTATATATTCTCTAATACATCTCCTCAAGTGAAAGTTCTTTGGGCTTGAAACTTGCATAAGCCTACATTACCTTGTACTTAATTTAATTAAAATAGGTAGGTGGTAGGATTCGAACTCATTACCATTTGGTCATAGAGGCTTTGATATCATATTAAGTAATCGTTTCACCACAATAGTTTAAGCTGTTATGTGAGGCCAACTTAATTGATTTTATATATTCTCTAACAAGCATATCTGTTTAGATAGATTTTGCTTTTTTCGCTCACAAAAGTTAAAAAAAAAGAGTATTTAATTATAAAATAAAAAATATTTATTTAATAGAATATATTTGGTGGCAGGTTATAAAATAAAAAAATATTTCTTTAATAGATATGGTTTTTTTAGTAGCCAAAATATAGCTCTTTAATAAGTCCAAATTTGAAGCTTTTAAAAAAGTTTTTTCGATTAAAATTTTCAGATCAAATAATGAGTCTATTTTTAGTCCCTTTTATTTTTATGTTTTACACATAATTATGACAATACTCATAAATTGTATAATAATTAATATATTATGCTTTGCTTATTTTTAACATACTTTAAATAATATTTATATGCATAAATAATTAATATATTGTTTTAAATATTTAGGTATGTTTTACAAATACATGTTTCGTATGGTTTAAAATTATATAATAATTAATGTATTGTACTTTGCATATTAATTAATATACTTTAAATAATTTTTATATGCATAAATAATTTTTATTACAAAAAATATGGATACAATTAAAAATACTTTTCATTTTTATGTTGTCAAATAGTCTGTATGAAACTCTTTCAAAAAATCTCTTTTTTAAATAACAATCAAACAGTCAATTGACTTCTTAAAAAAGTTCTTCTCATGAAAGATCTATAAAAAAAACTCTACTGACAAAAACTCTACTGATATAAGCCTCATTAAACAAAAGCTAAGTCTATTATATTCTCAACATTTTTTCTTCCATTGAAAGGGGAAGGGTGGTATAATTAAAGGCAATGATCAAATTGGCATTAGGAGATAGGAAATTATTGGGACAGTTAAGGGACTTTTAGTAAGGTAAATGGTGTGCTTTGTGGCTCTTCTACAAAGACACACGATCATTTTTTCTTCCAGTGCCGATTATTTGTAGTAGTTTGGAGTTCCATTTCGATGAAGACCCAAACTGTTTAGCCCTCGATATCTTGGGATTCTCTTCTTCAGTAGGCTTCCACCCATCTCCGTCAGTGCAAGGAATACCGACACCTACTCTCACGGTTAGTACTCTTAGTTACTATCTATTTTCTTTGATATGAGAGGAATAACGACATATTCAGTAGGCGACACCGATCCACCCACAAGATTATTGAGTTTATTCGTTCTCGACTTCTAGGTCTTGAGACTCGTCTTCATATACTTTTCCTTCAGCGGCATATTTGGAGGCTTTCCACATAGTTGATTTGTTTTGTATTGAGAGCCGCCTGTAGCTTTTGTTTTATTTGAGAGCCGTCTGTAACTTTTTGTTTTTTTTTTAGTGTCGCCAGTGGCTATTTATTTTACTTTGTATATAGTTCTCTTTCTTGTACGAACCCTCCTCTTATTAATATATCATGTTACTTTCTTTATAAAAAAAAGGTGTCCATTAGACATATCATATATCCAATATTTTTTCTTTAAATAAATAAAAATTGAAATTAATTTGATATTTTTATTTTAAGACCACATAAGTAAACAAATCAGGGTGTCTGACTACAAGAACTTGTTACAACCAATCCTAATTTTTGTGAGCCATTTCCACTCAAACCAAATCTCATATTTCTTAAAACTTTTATTTTTATCAAATTAACCTCAAATTTTTAAAAATTTTCATTATATCTTTATTTTTATCAACATAATTAATTTGGCTCCATATTTTATCACTAATGATATGGTAAGTTTAAAAAATTGTAAAATTTATTAATTTATTAAATAAATGGAAGTCATAAGAGAACATTTTTAAATTTTCATTAGTTGGGTCTTTTGTAGTTGTGATGCAAACAATATTTGTAGTATTAACGTGATTATTTTACATCAATTGAATGCTTTTGGTTAAGGTATTGTATATACGACAGATATTTTACATCATTTGCATTATTAAAGGAATGCAAATTGTATTAAACTATGTTACTTGATTTTACTATAGCAATGAAATGATGGATATTATGATTATGTTGAAGAATTGTACAATATTTTGAATTATTAAAATATATTTTGAGAATATTATGTAACTAATGATAAAGTGATGCAAGAAAATACTGGACTATTTTTTCTTCAAGAGCTATTGGAAATTAAATACTGCAATATACTTGATTTTAAACAATCTATCATTATAGATAGAGGGCGTAAAATATAATTAATTAAAATATATTTAAAATTTGATATAAAGCTAAAATTTAACAAATTTTTATTTTTCAAGATTTTTTACAAACCAACCACCATCAATAGTAATAGTAATAATTTCTTCATCTTAATTAACTATTATAATTATAATAATTATATCAATTTTCATTTTTCTTAAGAAAAGGTTTAGCTTTTTTCTTTGTTGTTAAGATTATCCACGTGGAGAAGAAAGGAGATAATATTATTATAAACTCATTTTGTTACCTATCTACTTATTTTTAGTATTTGTTTTTCAACTTTAGGGAGTTGATACACAATACCTTAATTTGTGGGTTTTATCTATTACTCAGAATTAAACCTCGTTTGAAAGAGGGCTATTAATTATACATAACTTTTCTTTTATATTTTTTACAAAGAAATTACTTATGTAACTTAAATGGTAACCATTCGATTGCAAATAAGGACGTGGCTAGCTGGGCAGCTCATAACTTGGGGGCACCGACGATGATCCACTGAGAGGCTTGGGCTACGATTTTTGGAGTGGCTTGTTGATATCTCTGGCAACGGCGAAACCACAGTATTTTTGAAGCAAGTTTTGTATGGCCTGATAGGGGCAATCGTATCGTACTGGAGTATGTCGAGTGGATTGAGAAAGCAAGGACAGCAAAAAGTTGCGTTGTTCGCCACCGGAGCGACCCCATCGACAGTGTGGTTGATTGGAACAAGCCCCCGATGGACTGGGTCAAAATTAATTCGGATGGGACACTCAAAGCGGGAGGTCCTATTGCTACAGCCGGCGGTCTAATCTGGAATTCCCACGGGACGTGGTGTGGTGGCTATCTGTACAATATAGGACGGGGTTTTCCTCTTACTGCGAAACTTTGGGGCGTCCACTCTGGGCTCACTTTAGCTTGGACGCTTGGTTTTCGGAAGATTATTGTGGAAGTCGACTCGCTTGAGGTTATAAATATCCTTTCCTCTTTTAACCCCGTTCTCACGGATGATTCTCTTTTGGTCGCAGGTACTCGACGACTGCTCCATCGTGATTGGGAGATCCAGCTGCAGCACGTGTATCGTGAAAGAAATCAGTGTGCGGATTTGCTGGCCACTCTTGCAGCATCAATGTCCCCAGGGCTGCACCTTCTTCAGAACCCCCCGATGACCGTTCGGGAGTCCCTCCTTCGGAACCAGCATAGCACGTTGTACCGAAGGACCCTAAGCTAACTAGGGTGTTTGTTTCTGTTTTGTTTTTGATTTTCTAGTGTTTTTCCTTTCAGATACCAAAAAAAAAAAAGGATGTCAATCTCAATCGCCAACCCGTGTGACACTGTGACCCGCGGGCTAGCAAGTCAGGATGGGTCGCCCCTTAACCTGGCCTGACCACAAGTTAACTGGCCTGTCATATATATTTTAAAAAAATAAAAAAATAACATCATTTTTAAAAAAATAATCGAGGCATGTCTCGAGTCGATTTTGCCATCCCTTTTAGCAAATTGATGCCCGAATGTTTTTCTACTCCCACAACAAACAACTAAATATATATAGGGCATAACTACACACATTGGGGGGTCACCAGGTAAAAGTTGACAGAAAGAAAGTTATTGCTTTATATATATATATATATAATTGACGGTGACTATACTAAGTTTAACTGACATGCTTTTTTTACATTTAACTTTTTGGACCAACAAAAGTTTGATTCTTCATCCTTAATTTTAAAAAAGAATTGTAAAGTAAAGCATCAAATACTTCTAAAATAAGGTTTCAATTATACTTCTAATTACTAATGAATATTATTTTTTATTGTGAAGAAATATTTTCTTTATCATAATAAATTTATTGTTTTTAAATTAAATATATAGTTATTAACTATCAAGCGAATTTTTAACTAAAATTAAAAATAAGTGAAACGATTCGATTTAACTCTTTTTTAATTTAATTTAGATTAAATTTATACAACTTAAATTTTGATTTGAAATTATTTTATTTTAAATTTTAATCAACTTGAATCATTTAAATTAGATTCATCAATTTTCTTAAATTTGGAATTTAATTAATTTAAATTTATTTATTTAATCCAACCTAATTTAAAATAAATTAATTTATTATTTTTATACACTGCATAACAAATTAAAAAATTTATAATCAAGTAATGAATTTAGTACATCTTATCAAATTATCACTTTATTGATTAAGTAAAAGGTATATAATAATTACATATTTTAAAAAAGTTATTTAGTGAATCAATATAAGGAATTGATTGGAGATTAAGCCTTTATTTGGTCGAGCTTATATTAGTAAAATTTTTGTCAGTAAAGGTTTTTTTTGTAAGTATTTTATGAGAAGAATTTGTTTAAGAAGTCAATTGACTGTTTGACTGTTATTTTAAAAAATATTTTTTTGAAAGAGCTTCATACAACAAACTGTTAGGTAACATAAAAATAAAAATACTTTTAATTTTAATTATATTTTATTTTGTAATAAAAATTATTTATTCATACAAATATTATTTAAAATATATTAAATAATATGCAAAGCATCATATATTAATTATTATATAATTTTAAACTATATGAAATAGACATGAAAATATATCTAACTAAATATTTTATATGAATTATAACGTAAGTAGAACTAATATAAAAATAAAAATTAAAACATATAAAAGCTAAATAATATTATATAAATATCAAAATAAACGTGAAGATGAGTTTGTAAGTATTGTGGAAATTATGTATAAAATATAAGGATAAAATATATTAAAATATACTCATTAATTGATCTGAAAAGTGTACCTGAAAAAATATTTTTCTAGAAGTTTCAAATTTGAATTTTTTAAAAGTTTTATTTTAACCGCAAAAAAGTCATATATATATATATATTATAAAATATTTTTTTTTAATTTTTCAGTCGAACACTCATTTAAATTTTATTTTTTTAAAAATACTTATTTGCTTAAAAAATGCTTGTTTGCTTCTGAAAATGCCATCCAAATTCCAAACGGCTCTAAATTGAAATTGTTTAATAGGAGGGGCAATGGAAAATGATTTTTGGATTACAGTTTAAGCCTATAAATATCTGAAGAAAACGCACCTGAATCGAGTAAAGTAGAATAGAGCTCTCAGCTCTCGATTTAAGCTGTGTAGTAAAAGGCAGGTGGCTTTTCGTTTCTTCCTGTAGAGAGCTCAGTGATACTCTGTTGAGAGAGTGAGATTTGAGGAGAGATAAGTGATGGACACGTACTCGTTGCATCTAGCTATGGCGGCTCTGGTCGGAGCTTCGCTAGTGGCTGTTTCGGCGTATTATATGCACCGAAAAACCCTAACGCAGCTTCTAGAATTTGCGAAGACGGTGGAGAGAGAGAGGGAGAGGGAGGAGAACTCCGACGATGACTCGCCGACACCGCAGCATTTGAAGAAGCGGAGGAGTCATGGCGGGGGTCGGAAAAAGGGGAACGGTTACTATCGGCGCAGCGCGGCGTCTCTCCCCGACGTGGCCACCAATTTAGGCGGAGGGATTGACGGGGAGGAGAAGTGTAACGGCCCGTTGTACGTCGACGGTATTCCGCCTGGGTTGCCGAGGTTGCACATTCTGCCCGAAGGTATGGTCGTTTTGGAATTTTCTCCGGAATGATAAAACCCGGCTTGAAATTGACGGCCTTGATGTTTGTGTTCGAATAATGTGGTCAAATAGTTGGGTATGAATGAATTGATTTGAGAATTGTTGATCGCTCAGTGACGTAGTCAAATTAGCTAAATGCAGAGAAATGCTTTCAGGAATATCACTAATAGCGAATGTATGACATGTGCTTGAGTTTTTATGCATATGGTTCTTGTCGTTAGTGCTTGTCGATATAATGGATGTGACAACGGAGGACTGGTAGTTCTGTGCCAGCTTAAACTTCATGGGTTTTTCATGATTCTGGCGTTCTGCTATTCGATATAAGTCGTGCGCAAATCGCTGGATTGAAAATTCAATCTAATTTTGAAATATATGTAAGTTTAAGTATATGATGAGGAGCGGCAGACATATTTGACTCTTGGCATGAATTATTACTTGTTAATTGACTAAACTTGTTTGTCGTAAATACTGCCATATTCCGCTTCTCTTTTTTCATTTCTTTTGAGGGGACAAGAAGATCTCTAAAGGGTTGCAATGTTAGGAAGAAAGGAAAAGCAATGATTATACGCTTCAAAACTAAGCAAAGCAACCCTATCTTATATTTGGAAGAGAGGACATATGGTCTAACTTTTCTGTTTAATATTGCAAGAACTAAAAACTGAAGGTACAGGTGTAACAAAAGTTATATAAGAATCCTCAGTTAGCGACTAACTGAATATTTTGGATTGTTTCTTTCCGTAACAAATACAAGAGTTCTACTTTTTCTTTTTTAGTTAATTATACTTTGCTTTAAATTTCCCGATTGCTCCAGTCTGTCCTTTTAAACAAATTGGTTCTCCAATGCTTTTCTTGCAGAGAACAGCTCTAAATTTTTAATTTTGGTCGTTTATGTAATAATTACATTTTACCGCTTTGGTGGTGGCTTTTGATTACATCAAACATTTGTTTGCAGGGAAATCTGCTGCCCATACCAAGAGAAGCGGAATTCCTATTAGACCAACTTCTCCAAAGTCTCCTGTTGCCAGTGCTAGTGCCTTTGAGAGTGTTGAAGGATCAGATGAAGAAGACAATATGACTGACAATGCTAAACTAGAAACATCATATCTTCATACCAATGGAAATGTTGTAAGTTTATGTGCCTTTATCTTGATGTCAGTACTCAATTTGGCAAAGAGTTGTTTAGCGTATAAATTTATGCTGCAATTTTTGAGGACATATGGGATTCCCTTTTGGCTTGGAATATCTAGGCTCTGGAGCATATTAACACCAATGGAGAACAAATATCCATAACTGCTTCAAGCATGATTCGCTCCCACAGTGTCTCTGGTGACCTTCATGGTGTTCAACCTGATCCAATTGCAGCTGATATTCTGCGGAAAGAACCTGAGCAGGAGACATTTGCTCGACTTAAAGTTACCCCTAATGGTATTTATCGCTTCCATCTCTGTTTGGTACACCTTCTTCTGTCAAAAGTTTGTAAGGGTGTTTACTTCAAGGGCAAAGCTGGATTAATCCATTTGAATATTTTTATTTTTCTAGTAGCCACATTTAGCCAATCTGATTATTAAATAGGTGGAAATTAACAAATTTAAGCAACAAACAGTAATTAAATTTAGAGGGAAACATAAAGTTCTATTGTTTTTTTTAAGCGAATAGTCTTGAATGTGTCAGTACATACACTTCCAGATTTCATTCTCCATTTTCTCAAAACTTTTTTTTCCCAATCAATAGCAGTCTTATTATTTCTATTTAAAGTGCTCAATTTTTAATGTTTGATTCTGATGCTGAATTTAACATTAAAATTTTATTGCATTTTTCTTTTTTGGTATAATTTTGTACCAGAGGTGCCATCACCCGATGAAGTAGAGGTTTATATAGTTCTTCAAGAATGCCTTGAATTGAGGAAGAGATACTTGTTTAGGGAAGCCATCGCTCCATGGGAGAAAGAAGTCATTTCTGACCCTAGCACACCCAAACCTAATCCAGCACCATTTGCTTTTACACCTGAGGGAAAGTCTGATGTGAGTTGTTCATCTTATTGATTCTGTTATTTATGTACTCATTGGTATCATGTCTTGTTTTTACCTTTTCATTTTCCATTTCTTCTTCAGCATTATTTTGAGATGCAAGATGGGGTCATTCATGTCTACCCAAATAAAGACTGTAAGCCAGTCAGTCACCTTGTTTTTTCATGCTTGAATGTTATTCCAAAGTTATTTTATGTTTGCATTTTCCTATTCGGTCTTCTTTTCTAGCCAAGGAAGAGCTTTTTCCTGTTGCTGACGCAACAACCTTCTTCACTGATTTGCATCACATACTTCGTGTTATTGCGGTTGGGAACATCAGAACATTGTGCCATCATCGCCTGAATCTTTTGGAACAAGTAGGAACTTTCCTTGACAATTCAAACTTAAGATGTGGCAATTTAGTTTCTTACAAGCAACAGCCTTTGACGTCATGGTTTCTTGGAAACTTTCAGAAATTCAACCTTCATTTGATGCTTAATGCTGATAGAGAGTTCCTTGCCCAGAAAAGTGCTCCGCATCGTGACTTTTATAATGTCAGAAAAGTTGATACGCATGTTCATCACTCTGCATGCATGAATCAGAAACATCTTTTGAGATTTATTAAGTCGAAATTGAGGAAGGAGCCTGATGAGGTATGTAATGGTTTTCACGCTCATGCCAATTGCCAAGTGCTTTTCCTTTTCCATTTTCTTCTGAAGCTATTCTTTTCTTTTATTTGGCCCCGCGGGAGGGTGGGTGTTTGATTGTGGCGATAGGATGCTGTTCCCCTTTTGATTCTTCTCAGGGAATATAGCTGACAAAGCAAATTCACTACCATTCTTATTTCTCATAGAAAAATGTTTGTGCATGTGAGCAGAAATGAACCTGTACTAAAATGTTTTGTTCTTGCAAATTATTCATGGTTTATTTGCTAATGCTTTTAAATGTTATGGAATGACTTTCAGGTTGTCATATTTCGAGATGGAACATACTTGACTTTGAAAGAAGTGTTTGAAAGCCTGGATTTGACTGGGTATATCATTTTGATATTGCTATTTTCTTTAATTATTTGAAAAGCGGATATATTCAGATTGACTGTTGCTTAAACAGGTATGATCTTAATGTTGACCTTTTGGACGTTCATGCGGACAAGAGCACTTTCCATCGCTTTGATAAGTTCAACCTTAAGTACAATCCTTGTGGACAAAGTAGGCTCAGGGAAATTTTCCTTAAGCAGGATAATCTTATCCAAGGTACATTTTATTTTATTTTACTTCTACTTGCATGTGCTTTTCTTCTTTCGGTTTCCATTTGGGTTGGGAGTGTGTGTGGAGGACAAGGGAAGGAGGGGATTGTGGGAGACGGTTAAGAAGTTCCAACCCTTCTATGGCGATCTTTATTTGCAATTTTCAATTTTCCCAATACCGGGGTTTCAGTTCTTTCTCTATTTATCCTTTCCGGCTAAGTTGTTGAGACTTGTTTCTAGACTGAATCCTTCTCCTCTTTCTTTTCTATACCGCTAGTTGGGCCATGGTAATTATCCTCTAGTGCTGAATTACTTTTTAACTTTGAACTTATTTGTAATAGCTACTTATATGGTTTGCTTCACTGTTCCTATTATGTAAACTTGCTTCTTGATGAGCAGGTCGTTTTCTTGGTGAGCTAACAAAACAAGTGTTTTCTGATCTTGCTGCCAGTAAATATCAGGTGCTGCCTTTTTCTTCTTAGTCTTTGTAGATGAACTTGGCTACATGGAAACAGAATGCTGTATTGCAACTCTTTGAGTACCTTGATTATAGAACCCTGGGTTGATTGTGTTTTCTTGCTGACGGAGTTAACTAATTTTCTATTCATGATAGTCTAGTTTAATGTGGGTTCAGATCAGCTAACTGACCTGGCGATTAGGGAAAAAGACATTTAAGATTCGAGAATTTGAATTAGTGAATTAATGGGTTTGTATATTATTGTTGCCCATGTATTGTTGAAATGTTGGAGGCCACAAAATGCTTGTTATACATCTCAACTCATAGTTGGGACAATGTGCATAGTCCTTGATTACAAGGTGGTCATCTTTTTTGTTGTGGCGCTAACCACGTCTTTCTCATGTATTTAAAATTAGTATGGTGGATATCCTTTTTTCTTAATCAACATAGAGGTCCTAGCTTCGCATTCATATGAACACTTACCATAGTCCTCATAGAAAAGTTTGATGTTACTAAAGTGTGTAATAACTTATTTAAGGAATGCTAGTGAACTCATATGTCCCTATAAATTTTTTACAATGGATTATTTATGTTGGGCACATTCAAATGCAGATGGCAGAATACCGCTTATCAATATATGGTAGGAAGCAAAGTGAATGGGATCAACTAGCTAGCTGGATAGTGAATAACGAATTGTACAGTGAAAATGTTGTTTGGTTAATTCAGGTACGACAGCAATTCTGCTTCAAGCTTTATTAGAATTTATTACGTAATCATATATGGAAGGAAAGAATTCTTTTGTATATTATGTTCTCTATGTTTGTGTGGTCATGTGTATACGTATATAATTGTGTAGGCATGTCTATATTTCTAACATATGCTATTATTATTATTGTTTTGTACTTTTTATGATGTGAAGAGATCTAAGATTTTTATCATGTGTGCTCTCTTAATTACCGCTACTGAATTTCAGTTTTAGCTTAAAGGAAATTTCAAAACATAAATTTTATTCTATTTCATTTCTTGGTCATAATGTTTAATTCTTATTCCCTGTTGAACATTTATTAACACTCTATTCCACATAGATGTTACCGAATATGACGTCAATAAGGAGCTTCATAGCTGATCATCATGTATATATGTATTTTATTATTTCAGATTCCAAGATTGTATAATATATACAAGGAGATGGGGATCGTGACATCATTTCAGAATATTCTTGACAATATCTTCATCCCTCTTTTTGAGGTTACTGTGGATCCAGATTCACATCCTCAGTTGCATGTCTTCTTGAAACAGGTTTGCCCATTTCTTCTTTGCTCATAGGGATCTAGCTTTTGTTTCTCCATATCAGTGCCCTGTAAGATGATGTCTTTAAGCTGAATGTGGAGAACTAGCCTAATTTATGAGATTTAACTGATAAAGGTGATCAAGAAGCCTGCAAAAGTTTCATACTGTTCTCGCCTCACTTGATAACAAGGTCCCCCGAGATTATGAATTGATTAACCCAGGCATGGGGTAACATATGAGAAGTAAATCTAGTCATCTAATTCTTAAAGCAAGTTATGTTGTGTATTTTAGTTTCAGGACTCTTAAAAGAGTCCACTCCTGCTTCTCTTTTCCTGCTTCTTCCCTTGTTATTGAAGAAATTTTTTTTAGGTTCCTTGCTGCTTCTGATTAATTGACGCTTCTGACATGGTCGCCTGATCCTTTATTTGTTTGATAATCAGGTCGTTGGCCTGGATTTGGTTGATGATGAAAGCAAGCCTGAACGACGCCCCACAAAGCACATGCCTACACCAGCACAATGGACTAATGTGTTTAACCCTGCCTTTTCATATTATGCGTATTACTGCTATGCCAATCTCTACACACTGAATAAGGTCTGTAGTTTCTATTTCAAGAATAGTTACCCCATTCTGTAAGTTGTGTTTTGAGATGCTCTATTGCATTATCTTATATATTTTGTTTTTCTATGAAGTTTGAACACATTGTGTCATTTACTCATGTTGCCATTCACGTTAAACGAGTATTCATATTCCAGTTTGTGGTTTTGATGTAGTAAGCAAGGACTTCTTTCATATTAGATACAGTATCACATGGGTTTATGAGTGTGGCTTTGTAGCTTTTGTCTTAAATGTGAACTTTTTTTTTCCTTGAATTGTTGATCAATGGGGTGATTGTTGCTTGCCAGTGGCTGATACTGAATATTTCTATTGCTTACGTTTGACAATCTTGCTTTTCAGCTACGAGAGTCAAAGGGCATGACAACCATAAAGTTTCGTCCACATTCTGGAGAGGTACTCTGAGTTTGTTCTACTTCGTGCAAGTTTTTGTTTTTCTGGCTGCCTAACTTTTGATTTTCAGGCAGGTGATATTGACCACCTTGCTGCAACTTTTCTTACGGCTCATAACATTGCACATGGGATCAATTTGAGAAAATCACCAGTACTTCAATACTTGTACTATTTGGCCCAGGTGAAGAAAGTTTCACTTTCCAGTCTCATCGTTGACACTTAGTGATTCGAATACTGAGTGGTATCTTGTTGTCTTTGGTACCGATGTTCTTTGTATCAGATTGGCTTGGCCATGTCACCTCTGAGCAACAATTCCTTGTTTTTGGACTATCATCGGAACCCTTTCCCTATGTTTTTTTTGCGGGGACTCAATGTTTCCCTTTCTACAGATGACCCACTTCAAATCCACCTTACAAAAGAACCTCTGGTTGAAGAATACAGCATAGCTGCTTCAGTGAGCTCCGTTATCTCCCTGAAACTAGATATTCCCAATGTTCTTAACTTCCAACTTACGATGGCCTTTCTTAGCAGGTGTGGAAGTTGAGTTCCTGTGATCTTTCTGAGATTGCTCGGAATTCAGTCTATCAATCAGGTTTCTCACATGCTTTAAAGGTTTGTTCATTAGTTCCTCTCAGATAAAGGATGTAGAATTTTCCAAATACGAAGAGTTATTTTCTGGATACTTAAATCTTCCTTTTTTGTATGTGCACTTGAATTCCATGTTGCAGTCTCATTGGATCGGAGAACACTACTACAAGAGAGGTCCAGATGGAAATGATATTCATAAAACAAATGTTCCTCACATACGGTTGGAATTTCGTGACACAGTAAGGGCCTGATGAATACCTTTACTAGAGAGCTTCCAATTAGATCAGTTGAAAATTTGTGAATTGGTTTTTTCGTTGATGCCTCCTCCACGAATATCATGAGTTATTTGCATAGGTAATATTTAGAGAATTTGATCCTATCAGAGACTGATATATCTGTCTATACACTTTTTATATATGTACTCCTTGCATGCACCGCTCCAGCGTTTTTTTCACCCTTTTCTTTTCGTGGTTCTCCTCACTATCTTCAATGTACTATGCTGTGACTTCATGTTAACTTACAAGATTTACCGTGGTGAAAGGCAGTGACTCACAGTCGTAAATTGGAACTCATTCTATTATTGTACTGCTCTTCTAATGATATCAACGACTAAGCAATGAGAACGTGTTTTCGTGTAGATCTGGAGAGATGAGATGCAGCAAGTTTATCTCGGCAAGGCCATCATCCCTGATGTAGTGGACTAGTAACAGAATATCCTATGCAGTTTGAAATATTAGTATAAAGGTACTACCACTTCCCACTTCCTTGACTCCTTTTTCTTAGACCTGAAGTTGATGGAGCAGGTTTCTTCTAATTGCAGGCAGTAAACATTTTTTTGGGTGTATAGATGAGAGAGATTGTATAGTTCTGCAAGTCAAACCGAGAACTGAGCGTAAGCACGCAATCAACCTCTCCAGAGACTTGGAACATGCCGGGTGGAGTCTGGGGTGTAAACCTCATAGCTGCAGCACAGCCGTTAAAAAGCCACCCCTACTGCAGAAGCTATAGCCCAGTTAGGGTTGATGCAATACATAATAGAGTATGAAGTTTTATCAAGTGGCCCTTCATCAAGACGCCCAGGACTATGTAAGAGTATGTTCTTCCTTTTTCGTCTACTTTTTCTGATGAATGTTTCATCAAATTTTGACAAGCACCGTGGATCTGGAATTCCCTGATTGTCTAGTTTCTTGAATTATATCCGGGAATATTTTCCTTACACAAGACAACAAATTGCTCGGATGTAACAGATTCCGAAAAACATAGAACTCCGGTTTTCGGCTATAAATAATTTTGCAGTTAAGGTATAAAACTCATGTTTGATCCCATGAGATGTGTTTGAGCAAGGTCTGTATGTGTATAAATCACTAATGTCATTGTTGGTGTTGCTCAATAGACATTTTCCTTCTCCCAGCTCGAGTGAAGGAGAACAAATATTGAACTGTTATTCAATAAAATAGCACCAGGGAAATCTCTTCCCTGTGGCAGTGTTTACAAGTAATGATTATTACATTTCTCAAACAAAACAAAAACTATCAGCTACAGGGCTACAATATGTGCTGCCCAAACTAGAGAAATCGTAGAACTGGGGCCAAGTCCCATAAGTCACTCTTGATTCTAATGGTGAAATGAGGAAATGGTAACAATTGGGCATCTACTTCTTGGGTTTGTATTGTTTTATCTCTTTAATAATACCATCAGTAAGTGAGTCAACGTCGTTGTTCTTGCCAAAAAATTTCACAAATTGCATATCAGGACCCATCAAGTACCTGTAGAAGAGTTAAGTGACATTTTCAGAGATTGGAACAGAATTCTAAAGATAAAAGTTCAGATTATCAAACTCTTGATGAGAATGAATCTTGTGAATGATGCGTACATGACAATGGAGTGATCGACGAGATAATCCGAGTCTTCTTCAGCTGTCTTCATATAATAGACTCGGTAGGCCCGAGCAGCTTTCTTTACCTCCTCTGGGTTGCCAGTTAAGCCAACTAACTTTGGATGAAACTCTGAAACAAGAAGAAGAGATCATATTCATCCAAAATAAGAGGATGCATAATTGAAAACAGTATGGCAATACGATTGGCGAGAAGCACCTTTGACGTATTCGCGTACTTGCTCAACAGTATCTCTCTCAGGATCAACAGAGATGAACACAGGCACAATTTCAATCCCTGCTTTTTCTTCTGTAATCATGAAACTAGAAAGATGAGTCGATACTAATTTTAATAGCCATCGTGCAAAAACCCCCACGGGTTCAACAAAACAATGTGAAACTTGTTCGTGGGCTCGTGAGATACGACAGACCATATTGCATTTTTGAAACAACCATGATCATTCAGGAAAACCTTCTAAAACTTCAGTCAGAAGATAAAAATTCAGAATTGTCAACTGGTAATGTGAAGAACACTAGCATTTCTTCACATCAGGGTTTGCTCTAAAAACATAGAAACTGTTTATACATAGCAATTATGCATAAGGGATCTCTCCATCAAACAAAAATACTAGCAACTTACTTATTTTGTCAACTGAGGCGGCCAACTTCTGCAGCTCGTCTGGGCAGATGTCGGGGCAGTGAGTGAAACCAAAATACATTACCGTCCATTTTCCCACAAAGTCCTTCTCAGTTACCGGCTTCCCGTCATGGTTGATAAGATTAAATGGTCCCCCAATAGCTGCTTTCCCCGCAGATGGTCCT
>JAOSBK010000004.1:35744302-35758920 GCA_027568895.1 Erythroxylum shatona | reverse complement strand
CAATAAATATTATATAAAATATTAAAATAAATTTAAATAAAAATAATTTATCTTAGGTTTAATTTAATTTATAATTATTATTACTAATAAAATATTTATTATTTTTTCAAAAACAAAAATTAATAAGAAAGGTTGAAGTAAGTAAAATAACTAATTAAAAAAATTGAAAAAAAAAGAAGAGATAGAGAGAGATTTTAAAATTTTTTAAAAAACAAGAGGACTTTTTTGTAAAATTTTTGAAAATTTTACAAAAATATTCTCTTATTTTTAAAATTTTTAGTATTAATTGATATTTAAATTCAGTACAATCAGACGCAAAATGAGGTAAACTAATTTGGACCGGAGTCCAAAACTTGAAGATTTCAAATAAAATGATATTTAAATAAAAAAAAAGATTAATTGAACTTGAACTTAGCCTGTACTCGGGCCAGGACATAAATTTTCTAAGTCGGGCTTCAACTTGGACGTGAGCCCAATTCTAGTAGCCCAAATAGCAAGCCTACTCTTATTTTATTTTTCAAAAAGCTCTTCAAATGACAATATTGCACTTGTTTTCTCTTATGTTGCCAATGATTTGAGTGGGGGCTCTTTTGTCCAATTAATAATAGTAGTCATAGTTGAAAACTCCAGATTCTAAAGTCGGCAAATCTTATACCAATCGAGAAAGGGCGGCAAGGGAGCAGATTTTGAGCAGAAGGGGAGTCTTCAGAAGGCTAGAGAGAGAAAGAGACGTTCCATTGCTCAGCTTCAAGGGCTAGAGAGAAGTAAGTTTTGTTCTGCCTTTTCTTTTCCTTTTCGAAACCCTAGAGTTCGTGTTCGCTAAGTTTGTTAGTTCCATTACAGTTAGATTATGAAATTTCGATATCTTTTCACTCGTAGATTAGTTCTGTTGCGTCTTTGTGATCGGAGAGGCTCAAGTTTTTCGGTATTTCCGAGATTTAAAGGTTTGGGGAATCAGCTACTTTTTAAGGTTTTTCAATTGTTTGGATTAAACTTTGAAGTTTGAGCTTGTTTGATAGCTATGAAGAATTTAATTTATGTTATTTCAATTTATCTTTGCTCTGATTCTATGTGCTCTCATTTTTTATGTGTTAATTTTGCATGTCTAGTTTGGTTTTAGTTGATTTGCTTTGTGCTGTTATAGTCGGATTGGCCTCCTCCGTCTTGAAGATAAAATACTGTTATCACAGCAACCAATTATTAACCTGTCCTTACTATCTCTATGGGATTCTACTTAGTGTCCACTCGTTTCCTAATCTTGTGAATCTGTTATCACTTGCTTGGCTGTGTGGTTACCTTTGATTGTGGAGAGAAGGAGAAGTTATATAAAGGTTTTCTAACAAATTATGTTTTCAATATTTGTACGTGAAAATTACTATCATGGAAGAACATTCAAACTAGCAAGATAACTGCTGTATGAAGATGATATAGTTTCAATTTGCAAGATGTAACTTTTATAAGGAAAGCTTCATCTAGTAAATTGACATATCTTATGAATTTGATATATTGTGCTTGCTGAAAACAGGTCTGCTAGAGTTGGGCGATAATGGCCAAGCATCATCCTGACTTGATTATGTGTCGTAAGCAACCAGGGATTGCTATTGGACGGCTGTGCGAGAAGTGTGATGGTAAATGTGTAATCTGCGATTCTTATGTGCGTCCTTGCACACTTGTGAGGGTGTGTGATGAATGCAACTACGGATCTTTCCAAGGGAGGTGTGTTATCTGTGGAGGTGTGGGTATTTCTGATGCATATTACTGCAAAGAGTGTACTCAACAGGAAAAGGACAGAGATGGGTGTCCAAAAATTGTAAACTTAGGAAGTGCAAAAACAGATCTGTTTTACGAACGGAAGAAGTATGGGTTTAAGAAAAGATGAGGAATCAGAGGTAATCATCCTATTGCATTGGGATAAATTTCTTAATAAGCAAATGCCCTTTTCTAATGTTAGATTTTGTTGTTGACCTTTTGCTTAGGATTTTGGTTTGGCAGACCTAAAGCAGTACCTCGAGCCAATTTCCATTTCATACCTCAAGTGTCCCTAATCTTTCCTTCTACGTAACTTTGAATTTCATTTTCGGTTGGACATCTTTCTTGTCTTCCCTGATCTGAAAATTTCATTTTGGAAGCTTCATCCTTATTCCATAGAGCTTCAGACTTAGTTATTTAGCTTTGACAGGAAAGTAGATGTACTCTGAGTACCAGTTGTAGCTTCATGATTATTATTGTGGAACTATAGTCATCTTTTGATGGTTATTTCGTCGATACTTCTGATATATGATATGATAAAATTGTTATAGAACTTTTAGATTCTTGCAATGTTTGACGTTTCAGTTACAGAAAATATGCTCAACTTGTTTTACCAGTGTTTGAATATCACCTTGTTGAATCCTGGTATAGTGTTACTTTAGTCTTTACTCAACATTTAGGCATCTAAAAGCAACGTAAAGGTTGTTGGACTATTGCAGATTGCGCCTGTTGTTGGACTGATCTCATCAACTCCGTGCAAAAAGGCTTCGACATGTATATATGAGGTCCCAGTTTCTGTTGTACAAGACCATGAATGCATGTTAGAATTTGCTACTACCGACGTCACTCCTCGATGCGAAGCAAAGCGAGATTAACGTCGGTCCAAGTTGATCGAGATTAGGATAGACTGAAACGACATCATTTTGTCTAATGGTTAAAAAATCAATTAATTAAAATGAAGATAATTTGTTCAATTTTAATAAACTAACATTTTTTTAATCTAAAGCGCCAATTGCTTTGAGATGCGGCTTTTTTTTTGGGCCTGACCCAGTTTGGTTCGATTGGGCTGGGTTTGGACTGTTCGAGTTTAGTTTGGTTTGAAGTTTAAGAGTTATATTAAAATTATATTATTTCAAGTAAAATGATATTTATTTTTTAAATGTAAGATAAAAAATTAGGTTGGGTTAGGTTTTGGGTGGCTTAGGTTTGATTGGGTTTATGTCTTTGAACTTCATTGAATTTAGGGTTGAATCTGGCTCTATGCAGAAATTTTGGATTTGGATCTTAAAGTAATTTACTTATAGTAATAGATAGGGTGACTTGAATTTAAGTGACCGTTTGAATTTAGCTTAAAACTTGGATGTAGTGTGAACAAAAATAGCCTAATTTTTAGGCTGTTGCGTCAATTTAAAGATTTATCTAATATGTATTTAAAAGATAGTGACAACGTGTTTTTAAAAAAAAATTATTTTGAGAAAAATTTAAAATGATGTTATTTTTAAGGGTGTAGATCACGACCTTTAGGATCGAGCTAGATATTTTGAATTCAACTAAATTTAGGGATCGAATTTGAGATTAAGCAAAAATTTTTGGTCTGATCCTGTCTATTGTCTATTTCTATTCTTCCAATTAAGTTACTTTCCGAGGAACTAAATCTCTTCCATTGCCAAAGTGATTCACATTCGGTTTCTTCGACATCATATGACCTCCGCAAAAATATCATACTCAGAAATTGTCGGGTTCAAACAGTACTTGCCTCTTTTGTGTCGATTCTTATGAGTGTGATGCGGCGCCGTAGATATGTGACGAGTTATGGCCGCAGTACGGCGTCGTAGGTATGCATCCAATGACGTAAAATGAAGTGGAGATGCGGGGTATCGATCCCCGTACCTCTCGCATGCTAAGCGAGCGCTCTACCATCTGAGCTACATCCCCTTTGGCGATTGAAGCAGTTCTTTACTATCCTACAACTTAATACAGATAATCTTACCCCAACCATCGTCAACAGTATCAAAATTTTATAAGCAAAGTCAAGAAAAGCACGGAAGGTCGAGCATTGTAGAGCTTTGGATTAACCACTACCAACTCAGATACAACAAAAAAAATATACCATCCAATTCAATTTGTCTGCATTTTATATAGTCAAGATTGTTAAGTTCGTTTTCCTTACAGGCACCAAATCCACTCCACTTTCTCTGTTTCTAATCCGCCATGTTAGCGGCGAAGCGACTTCTTCAAAAGGCCATCCACCACCAGGTCAGTCACGATGATCAATGATCAATCCGACGTCAATCAAGTTCGATTCTTTTGAGATTACCCTTTTAGTTTTTATTCACTTTTAATCATGGAGATCCTTGTGATTGCCTTTATTTGCTGAAAAGTTTTGAGTTTTTGTGAACTTCCCAAAAAAAAAAATTCTGCCTTCGTCACGCCGTCTCTTGTTTCTTGTTTCTAGAAACGTTGTTTAAGTGGGCATTGGTTGTGGGGTTGATATGTAAAGATGGGTACAAGTGATCAGTGAAGAAAGCTTGTTGAAACTCAAAATGATAAGTTAAAGAAGATGATAACACTCACTTCTGACTTGTGATCATTTCCTCTGTTCAGGGAAAGGTGGGACGTGGCAGTTTGAAGCTGGAAGACTTGGACTTGCAGGTATCGATCCACTATGGTATTCCTTCTACATCGTCACTTCTTGCTTTTGACCCAGTTCAGCGCCTTTTAGCTGTTGGCACTCTGTAAGCATCTCGCTTCCAACTTCTCTTCCTCTCTTTTTTCTCCCCCATACTTTTAACCATTCTTTGTATTTTATACTTGAATTTAGACCCAATAAGTCCTTAGTATTCTGCTTGTTGTAGGGACGGGAGAATCAAAGTGTTTGGAAGTGATGGTATTGAAGGGCTTGTAATGTCCCCAAAATCATTGCCTTTTAAGTTTCTGGAGGTTGTACTCGTTATTCTAACAATATTTTGGTTTTGCCTGTCTATGTTTAGTGGGAGTTGACGTGTGTAGTATTTTTCTGCAGTTTTTCCAAAACCGGGGTTTCTTAGTCAGCATAACTAATGAGAATGATATTCAGGTACTGAGTTATGCAGTTATAGTTTCATGCCACACACACACACATACACGCATATATAAAAGATCCTGTCTGCTGTCTTTGGACCTCTGAATTTCTTTTTTTGTGCTTAAGGAAGATGCATATCACTTCAAAATGCAATGTTTTTCCAAAAACTTTCAAAGAGAAAACCTTCCAAATATATGACGATGATACCAGCGGCATTTTTTAGGGATAGTGCATATGGTTTGATGTAATTTGACTGAAATTTATGCATATTCATACCTTACCTGTCAACTTATTTTAATAGGTCTGGAATCTCGAGGACAGATGTCTGGCGTGTTGTTTACAATGGGAATCAAATATTACTGCCTTCTCTGTTATCAGTGGCTCCTCCCTAATGTACTGTATTGCCATAACACAAAGTGTCAAATAGGCTGCTAATTGCTGGCAGTGGAGAAGACTATTGCATGAGTGATACATTGCATTGTTTATTACTCATAGGTACCTCGGAGATGAGTCTGGTATGGTTTCTGTGGTGAAGTTTGATGCTGATGATCCTAAATTGTTGCAGTTGCCATATCAAATACCTGAAAGCTCTTTAAAAGGTAACTTTTCTTGCTTGGATAGACTGGTGTTTTCTAATGATATTCTTTCGTTCATTGCTCTATATATATTCTTCAAGATACCAACTTACATGGTGGATATCACCAATGTTTAATATTTGTTGTTCTAGCTCTTTATGTAAGAAGGTTTCACTATTATGCTTTAAAAGCTAATAAAAAGGCCGTGTATTATGTATGTATGTTCATCTGTCACTTTTACTGTTTTCTTTTTTGCTTATTACTCTTATTGATGCTTGCTGACTAGTATGGCTAGTGAAGTTTTTACTTTCTGATGATGCCAAGTTATTTCTAATTTTAGCTCATGTTTTCTTCATTGTGCTAAACGTCTTTGTCTTGGCCTATTCACAGAAGCTGCTGGATTTCCATCTCCTGAACGTCAACCTGTTATTGGAATTCTTCCACAATCTAATCCATCGCAAAATAGGCAAGATACAATTACTTTTGTTTTTCTTTTTGGCTGGTGTTCTTGGATCAGGCACAATCCTTGTTCATGACAGCAAGCTAATTATATTTAATAGCTTTTTTCTTTTTCATTTTTTTCTTTTGAGCCATTTGTTGCATGAACTCTGAAATTTGTTAACATGGATGTGCTTTTCTTAACCATGCTTTATCATCTTGCTGTACAAATTACTTTAGTTGTCCTGATCGGCACTGTATATCTTCTAACACATTGGGGATTTTGCAGACTGCTGATTGCCTATCAGAATGGCTTGATAATTCTTTGGGATATTTCTGAAGCTCGAGTTCTTTTTGTTGGAGGTGGTAAGGACCTCCAACTGAAAGGTGGAATCAGCAACCCTCAAAGTGCAGCAGATACTAATGATGAAGACAGTATATCTTATGACCTACAGGAGAAAGAGATAAGTGCTCTTTGTTGGGCTTCTTCTAATGGTTCCATTCTTGCAGTTGGTTATATAGATGGAGACATCTTGTTATGGAAATTATCAACTGCTCCCTCTTCTAAGAACCAACAGAGTGAAGTCTCTAACAATATTGTTAGGCTACAATTATCATCTGCTAAAAAGAGGCTGCCTGTTATTGTCTTGCACTGGTCCAAACTCAGTAGATCTAATAATTGTGACGGTCAGCTATTTATCTATGGTGGTGATGAAATAGGATCTGAAGAAGTTCTGACGGTGAGTTTCACCTTTCATTCCTCTATTCGGACTGAAACTGCTTTGAATTTTAGCTATTAGTTTTTCATTCTTAGTTATTAATCTAGTTGGTGTTGCTTTTGAATCTTTATTTAACTCTCTATTTTATCATAAAACAGCTTCCATTTTTAGCATAGCGGCTGCCATATATCGTAATCAAACTATGATATGAATTAGCATTTTCAGAAGACATCATCTACAGATCAATTCAATCTTAAAGAAATTTATCCACGTATAAGTATGCAAATATCACACTATCTATTACCATCTCAGTTCGAAATCCCTTGGAAACTAGAAAAGAAACTACATATGTAAACATACATACATACATACATATATACATATACATATACATATGCACACACACACACACACACACACACACAATTTGGCTAATAATAATGGAGCATAAGATTTAGTCACTCCATTATCTTCCAAACAAGAAGTTTACTTGCGGGATGTGCCTCATGATTGGTGGAATCCTCAAAAAGGCTAGAAACCCTCATAAAAAATGTTAAAATATTGAACATGCACTAACATTTTTAAGGATCAAATCCAAACTTAAATCCAGTTCAAATGATATTCACATGGAATATTTCAAAATACTGATTTTTGGTGTGTATTTTGTCTTTTGTTTATTGTAGTGATGCATCAGGATTTTCCTTTGTCATAACAGTAGTTGCTCTAAGTAGTGAATTGGATGGACAGGTATTGACTCTGGAATGGTCATCTAAGTTGGACACACTAAAATGTACTGGACGCTTGGATCTTACTCTTACCGGCTCGTTTGCTGACATGATTTTATTGCCAAGTTCTGGGTCTGTGGCAAGTACTCACCAGACGGATCTTCTTACACTGACAAATCCAGGACAGCTACATCTGTACAGTGGTCCTGGCTTGTCTGCCTTACTATCTAAGCAAGAGAAGGAAACACCTGTTGTTGCTGCAAAATTCCCAGCCGTAGTACCTTTATCTGATCCAACTATAACTGCGGCAAGATTCATTGCACTTCCCAGAGATGGAAACTTATCAAAAGTTCTTTCTGAGGTATCATGGCTCAAAAATAGTCCTCTATGTTATTTAAGCATTTGGTTCTCCTTCAATAGTATATCATCAAGTGGTTTCATCCAATCTCTCAGGTTGGCACTGTCAAAAAACAGGGTTCCTCTCCTGTCCTGATTGATGGCACAAAGTGGCCATTGACTGGTGGAGTTCCCAGCCAATTTTCATTTGGAGCAAATACTGTTGTTGAAAGAGTGTACATAGCAGGTTATGAGGACGGATGTGTACGGTTATGGAATGCTACCTATCCTGTTCTTTCACCAATTTGTGTTCTAGAAGTAAAGGTTAGAGTTCCTTTCCCATAGTTCCATTAACTAACCGGTGCAACACACCATACATGTCTCTAAGGACCTCAGATAAATTGCAGGCGCAAGATGTACAAATAGCATCTTTAAGTGATCCTGTATCAAAATTTGATTTGTGTTCCATCACATCAACTTTGGCTGTTGGTAATGCATGTGGAGTGGTCAGTAACATTTCTTAACTGGTTCTTTTTCTCTTTTTTTCTTTATTCTTTGTTAGTTTCAAAGTTTTATGATATTATGTTATATCTTCCATCTGATGTTTGAGTAGGTTCGCATTTATAAACTAAAGGGTAGTTCCCGTGAGGCAAGTTTTCTCTATGTAACTGAGACCAAAAATGAAGGTAAGTTGGAGATGTGCCGTTTTTGTCTCTGACTTTTTAATTTTAAAGTTTTTATAGAAGTCACTCGAGTAACCACAATTAAATTTCTAGATTTTTAACTAATTTTAAGCTCTCTGGTTGTGAAGATTGAAGAAACCTACTGAAGAATATGTCTATGTGACCAAAATGGGTAGGGCACTACAAGTTTCAAAATATGCAGATAGCTGAGCATCAAGATCAATCTTGTTATATTAAAATGACTTAGATTCAGAGAAAGGTTGTTCAATTATTAAAACTTGATAATCGTGACCATGTTTGAGTTTTTGCTTCTCTTATTTGAAGCTTGAATTCCCTTATTTGAAGCATGCTGAGAGTGATTTAGATGAGACTACCAAATAAACAAAAAACCATTTGGGAGTTCTAAATATTTCCATAGGTCTAGATGTGAAAATAAACCAATCCATTAAATCTTGTGAATAACTTGAAAGTTAATGGTGATTCAAGTTTGGGTATAGTCACTGTAAAAGGAATGTTTAATCCATCATTGGTCCTCTTTTTCTCTCACTAAATTGTGGGGTTCTTCAGTTTCATGGCATACTTATAGTGTTTCATGCATTGCAAGTAGTATTTAGCTTGGGAAATTATTATTCGGCTTTACGTTCTCAATCTGAATCAGTCTGTCTCTCATAGTTCGCAGTTTACCTGAAGGGGGAGAGCTTCAGTACACCGCAGTTTTTTCTCTTCTTAATTCCCCCATCCATGCAATTCATTTCGCCAACTCTGGAGCCAAACTTGCTGTGGGTTTTGAATGTAGCCGTGTGAGTATCATCTCTCGTTGTAGTTTTACTAACTAATCTTCTTTCATACTTATTCAGGTTGTTGCCCCTTTTTTAGATGGATTATTGAATCAGATGCTTAATCTCAGGTAGCAATGATTGACATGAATTCACTATCGGTTTTGTTCCTTACGGACTGTATGTCTGCCTCTACTTCTCCAATCATTTCGGTGACTGGAGTAGAACGTTCAAAGATTCATAGCATTGAGAGGAGACCAGAGGAGGTAAAGCCTGATACTCCAGCCAATTCTACTGAGGAAATCATGTTTGTATTAACCAAGGATGCAACTCTCAACGTCATTGATAGTGGTAGTGGTAGATCGATCAACGCTCATCCATGGCGTCCAAAAAAGAAAGCAAATGTGGTTTCCATGTATGTCATAGGCAAGTATAATCTCTATCGAAAATCAATAGTGAGTCTTTTCAATGGGGTTGTGCTAACAAAAACCTTACAGAAACCAATATTTTTCCTTCCACAGACAGCAGTTCTCCAACTTCTGGCAGAAGTGATGATGATAAGCTGGAAGAGTCAGGTCAAGATACAGTTGGGAAGAATGTGCCAATCGACAAACCTAATCAAACAAGGATTAGCTCACATAATAATAACAAGCAGAACTCTTCAGATATAGAGACCACTGCAGAAAGATTAACTGATTCACTTATTCTGCTTTGTTGTGAGGATTCGTTGCGCCTTTACTCTACAAAGAATACCATTCAAGTAATTCTATTTCCTTCTTGTTTTTTGTTTATAAACCACATAATATGTTTACTAGTTGACTGATTCTTCATCCACTCCTTTTCAGGGAAACAGTAAAAGTATTTATAAAGTGAAGCATACAGTACTTTGTTGTTGGGCATCAACTTTTAATAAAGATAACAAAGTTTGTGGTGTGATTTTGCTGTTTCAGACTGGTGTAATTGAAATCAGGTAAACTGCTTGTGGGCTAGGATCATTTTAGGCTTCTTCTTAGGTTTGTGTAATGCAGATTGAATGCTCTTGAGAGTTAATTGAGCTGTTGTTACTTGTATTCGAATTGCTGATATCGAAACCCGTCTTTGCTCCAGATCACTTCCAGATTTAGAATTGCTTAAAGAAAGCTCTCTAATGTCAGTTCTAAGGTGGAATTTCAAGGCAAATTTAGAGAAGATAATGAGTTCTGATGATGGGCACATCACGATGGTATCATTTAATCCCAATTATTGCTACTGTTAGAAAAATGTTTAGCATGTTTTCCTTTCTGGTGATGATAAGGGGAGGGAAGTGTTAAAAGATGGAGTTGTGAACTGCTTCACCTCACAATTCTCATTTTTAGATGTTTTTCTTACTCCCCCTCTTTCAGTTATTGTGTTGTGTACTGTGATTCTTTTGATGATAGCTATCTAACATTGAGCATCTTTTAGGCAAATGGTTGTGAGTTGGCCTTCATCTCCCTATTAAGTGGTGAAAAATGTTTCAGGTACATTTCTTATCTGTTGAACCATTAGTGCAATGGAATCGTCAATCTTAGAATTTATCCTGTAATATGATTATCATTACAATTCCTGATGGAACAGAACGGTGATTTTGTTAGGATTCCCGAGTCTTATCCGTGCCTCCATGATAAAGTCCTAGCAGCTGCTGCAGAGGCTGCCTTCAGTCTCTCTTCAAATCAGAAGAAATCACAGGTTCAAGTTAATATCACTTGTTTATACTGATGTAAGATTTGTCTTTCCATAGCTTTTCTTAGTTCGTTTCATCTTGTTATATAGGTTTCCAAATCAGGAATTATAAGTGGTATCGTCAAAGGCTTTAAAAGGGAAAAGGTAGATGTTAATGATATTCTGAATCCTCAGTCCGACGTTACTCATCTAGAGCGAATTTTTTCAAAGCCACCTTTTTCAGACTCATCCCATACGGTCACAGATCACCAAGAAGATGCTGAGCTTAACATAGGTTATCCATCTCTCCCGCATTCTTTTCCTTTGCCCTTTCATCAATTCATTCTCAGACACCTGACGTTCTCTTTCCAACAACAGATGACATCGATATAGATGAACCTCCTTTGCATCCAGCGACTACATCACAAGATGCGCAAAGTAATAAAAAGGATAAGTAGATTGCCTTCCAAATTCTGTATCCTTCAACTCATTATTTGACAAAATGATTTTCAAACTGCAGAAAAGGAAACAGAACGGGAAAAGTTATTGGGCGGTAGTGACGATACGGAACCCAGACGTAGGACACCTGAGGAAATTAGAGCCAAATACAAAAAGGCTGGGGTAATTATGTGTGATGGTTTCTGTGTTCTTCCATAGAAACTGCTCTTAAACTCTATACGGTCTAATGTGATAACTGTTTCAGGATGCATCTTCAGCTGCAGCAGAAGCAAAAAACAAGCTTCTCGAGAGGCAGGAAAAACTGGAGGTATGACCAGAACAGTTGCTAAGATCAGAAAAACTCAATACGAATTGGCCAACTCATGCACATAGCTCCCTGGTTTTCTTTGTCTAACCTTCAAGGCTCCCTTTTTTGTTTCAGAGAATCAGCCAGCGAACCGCGGAATTGCTAAGTGGAGCTGAAAACTTTGCATCATTAGCAGATGAACTTGTCAAAGTAATGGAGAATCGAAAATGGTGGCAAATATGAACTAAAGAATGGTCTGGCATTATTTTGCATGTTGGTTTTGATTGCTTATGCATTCCCAGTTGCTGCTTCTGTTTGAGCATTTTCAGATTTTGGTCATTCATCTTTGCGAACATCACGAACCTACATTTTCGGATATGGTCAAGAGAGCGTTTTTCACGGTCGAATCCATTTTGAATTCAGAGGGCATGCTTGGGATTTGAGTACTGATCCTATCAAATGGGAAGTAATTAGTACAAAGATCGGCTTTGAACTTTCTGTGTGTGTATACATATTATATATGAGCTGAGCATTTTGCAGGGGATGTCTTATTTTTAATCCCTTGGTGCAGAGGTTACTGTAAGAAACACAGCAATATGTGATGTACTGTTTCAGACGTACTATTCATGAAAGATCAAAGAACAAGTAGTTAATGGGTCAAATTTGAATTGATCAAATCTTGGGTCGGGCTTGATCGAACAGATTGGACTTGGATTAGCTGAAATTGTTTTTAAATTTAATAAAACAATTTATTTGTTTGAGTTTTTTTTTCTTATTTTTAGTTTTAGTTTCTTTTAGTTTTTATAATTTATGAAACTATACAAAGTAATTTTTTATTTTCTGTTCCAATTTTTTATAATATAATTTACTATCAACTAAATATATTATTTAATATTAATTATTGTTAAAACTTTATGAATAATTTAAAATATAACTATTTATAAACAAAAAATAGAAAGTGAAAACTAAAAATTACAATAAAAATTAAAAATTAAACTAATCAGCTCCTAAAATCACTACCAACTACATTATCATTTTTTATTGACCATCTTTTGTAAATGCGTCATAAGAATTAATCGGCCAATTTCGGATGATACCGGTTTGTTTGGTACCGAAAATTTTAAAAAATATGAGAATTTTTTTGTAAAATTTTAAACTCTCCCTCCCACCTCTTCTTTTCCCTTCTTTTTTTTAAATTCTTTAATTAATTATTTTATTTACTTCAATTTTTATAATTATTGTGAATTTTTACTTTTAAAAAAATAAAATTAAATAATTTTATTACTAATAATAATTATAAATTAAATAAAAATTAAAAAGAAATTATTTTTATTTGAATTTATTTTATATTTTATATAATATTTATTAATAAATTATTAATAAATATATTTTATCTTTTAAAATACATAATTTATTATCTATAAACTAACATTTATTTTATATATTTTTAATTACTAAATCAAAATTTATTTGAAATTTATATATTTAAAAAATATTTTTAAATTTAATTATATTTATTAATAATTATTAAATTAAATTTATAAATTAAATTAAAATTATGATTATTATTTATTATTTGATTTTTTGAGATGAGGTTAAAAATATACAGTACAATTATACAATATGACAATGGACTATTTTGTAATTAAAAAATTCAAAGATTATTTCATAAATTTAAAAAATTATCAAAAATAGTACCCACTATTAACTGTACCGGTATAATATCGTATCATGACACAATTTAGTACTAAATCTAATACGATATTCGTAATATTGCGTAAGATATGAAGACTTGAAGAGGTTCCTTTTCTTAAAGGTTGTGGATAAAATAAAGAAAAGCCCATTTTTCATTTTGTAGGAGTCTGTACACCTTCTTTTTATATTTTTATAACAAGACTTTTTAAACTTTGACCATATCCCATATGGATATGATACTTTTATTTAAAATAAATCAAGTAGAATATTCAGATAAAAGGGAAAGGACAAAGTAAGCAGTATCAAATTTGTTAGGTCAATCATAATGACGGCATGCTTACCAAATTATTGAGTATTAAATTATTATTAATTATTCGATATGCTTTCAACTTGCTTTAAAAATTGTATTTAGTATGTAATACAAAAACAAACACTTTATGTGAGTAAACTGATTTGAGTTTTAATATAAGTAAATTATGTTTTAAATATATGAAATTTTACAAAATTTTCTAATATATTTTGATTAAAAATATATCTTTTATCTAACAAATTATTAAATTTTAAATTTATTATGATATATTCAATATTGTTATTTTGAAATAAATATTCATTGTACGTTAATAAATACATATATTTAAAATATAATTTATTTATTAATTTAATAAGAGTGATTGTTATATTGCTCTTTGATTTAAAATATCAACAGGTCATTTTTTGGTTTACAATTAATACTGTATTTTATTTTATCTATTAAATAAAACAGTTATCAAATTATTATTTTTATTAGTTAAGGATAAGATTATGTATCCATCGAATTTTTATCGAGTTATTGTTGTTGTTTATTCAATAAAATGGTATTATTGATATTAATTTCAAATCTATTTATTTATTTTTATTTATTTAATAAAACAAAGTCACATCGTACTGTGATCAAGTCATATTACTTTAGAAACAATAATTTAAACTTAAATTTATCCAAAAATTCACTTTTTTAAAATTTAGAAGTCAACATAATTATCGATTAAAATGAATTTTGTTTATTAACTTTAAATATTTACAATGTAAACATAAGGATGTGATCACTTATGTCATTTGTGTTGTTTTAATTCTGTTTCAATCTATCTCATTTACATATTATATAATATATAGATGGGATAGACTGAAAAAGAATTAGAACATAACAAAGTGACAAAGGTGATTTCATTTGAAACATTCCTGAAAGGAAGATAAACAAGAAAATCAATACAAAAACAAAAACAAACATCCTAACTAGCGTAGGGTCCTCCGGTATAAAGTGCCTTACTGGTTTCGAAGTAGGAGTTCCCGAACGATTGCTTAGGGATCTTGAAAAATGTGCAGCCTTAGACTTAGTAATACTATAAGAGTGGCCATTTGATTCACATATTGATTCCCTTCATGATACACGTTCTGTAACT
>JAOSBK010000004.1:35647866-35670598 GCA_027568895.1 Erythroxylum shatona | reverse complement strand
AGCTTAAGCTGTTGTGTGAGGCCAACTCAATTAGTTTTATATATTCTCTAACACACCCCCTCAAGTGAAAGCCCTTTTGGACATGAAACTTGCACATTCCTACTTTATTTTTTCTTCATTTAATTAGAATAGGTGGGTGATAGGATTCGAACTCATGACCATTTGGTCATAGAGGCTTTGATACCATATTAAGCGACCATTTCATTACAATAACTTAAGCTGTTGTGAGAGGCCAACTCAATTAGTTTTATATATTCTCTAACAAATTGAGTGTCGACTTAATCTAAATCTAGACCTGACCTATGAACCAATTGAAAACAAAGCTAAAACTTGCCGTCTCTATGTATGGTCAAATTGAGCAAGTAAGGCTAAGAAAGAGTTGCCATATTTTGCATCTCTAGTCTGGTTGGAAATTTAATGAACCCTCTGTTGTTTGTAGCTGTGTGTCAATGTCACATGTCCATTTACCAAACCCACGTTTCTTTATGGACATCTACTTTATATGGAAAGAAGCTATGAAATGGCTATTCATGGAGAGCGATAGGACATTATTAGGTTCAGGTAATAGCTATTGTTGCAGTTCACCGCAAAAGAAGGCTGTTGTAGACTTGTAGGAGGACACCAAATATGACTTGGACGTCCCACCCTTCTTTGTTGCCTTGTTCGAAACGTAACATTAGTAAATAGACACAAGGAGCGCACACGTTTAAATCGCTTCGATGCTAACATGCAGAGTTTCAATTCTTTTGACAGCTCCTTTTGGGGGTTATGGAAACAGTGGGTGGGTAGGTAGCAAGTATCATTGTGCACACCCAATTCCGAATCCAGCTCGAAACACGAATGATACTTGACTATATATATATATATATATATATATTATTTTAGAAAGCTAGAAACAACGCTATTTTTTAAAAAATTTTAAATTTTGGGTCGGGATCGGATAGGATCAGATAACCTGAGTCCAAGTATGACCCGAAACTTGAAAATTTTTAAAAAATTCAACCCTAATACAAAATCTGATCAAACCCATTAATTTTGAGTCGACCCGAGTTATAAATGGTTTGCCTTCTCTAGTAGGAAGGTAGTTTAGCTTTTTGTTTTTTTATTTATGTATTTATTTTTAAATTTAATAAAAAATTTTGTTTGTTTAAGTTTATGATTTTTTTTTAAATTTAGTTTCTTTCAGTTTTTATAAATTATGAAAATCATATAATTGGGCACACTCAGTTTCAAATCCAGCTCGAAACACAAATGATCCTTAAGTAAATGTATATTTTTTATTTTAGAAAACTATAAACAACGTTGTTTTTTTTTTAAATTGAATTTTAGATGGGGTTAGGTAGGATCAAGTAACCTGAGTCCGAGTATGACCCGATACATGAAAATTTTTTAAAAATTCAACCCTAATCTAAAATCTGATCAAATCCATTAATTTCAAGTGGATCGAGCTATAAATAGTTTGCCTTCTTTGGTAGGAAGGTAGTTTGGCTTGTTTGTTTTTTATTTATGTGTTTATTTTTAAATTCAATAAAAAATTTTGTTTCTTTAAGTTTATGATTTTTTTAATTTTAGTTTCTTTCAGTTTTTATAAATTATGAAAATCATATAATTGGGCATTCCCAATTCCAAATCCAGCTCGAAACTCGAATGGTCCTTAACTAAATATATATTTTTTATTTTAGAAAAATATAAGCAACGTTATTTTTAAAAAAATTTTGAATTTTGGATGGGGTTAGGTAGAACCAAGTAACTTGAGTCCGAGTATGACCCGAAATCTAAATTTTTTTAAAAAATTCAACCCTAATCCAAAATCTGATCAAACCCATTAATTTCGAGTCAACTGAACTATAAATGGTTTGCCTTCTCTAGTAGGAAGGTAGTTTAGCTTGTTTGTTTGTTTTTATTTATGTGTTTACTTTTAAATTTAATAAAAAAATTTTGTTTGGAAACCTTCAAATTGAATTCATTAACGAATTGAATTCAATTACATTAATAAGATTGAATTGAATTCAATTTACACTGTTTAGAATAAACCTAGTAATATTAGAATTGAATTTAATTACACTATTTGGAACAAAATCAAAATGAATTCAATTATTTTATATGACATTTTTGCTCTTGATTAAAAAAATAATCTTGTTAAATAATAAACATTGACACTTGCATAGAGTAAGTTATAAACATCAATTTCATTATAAATACTATCATTAAAAAATTTATTATTAAAGTGAAAAGAAAAATTGATTGTAAATGATATTAGGTTAGAACGAGCTATAAAGACAATAGAAAATTATTATAATTTGAAAGCTTAAAAATGCATGAACGAGCAGTAGTTCTTTTGCATTGACAACTACAAGGCATTATCAATTTTTGAAATTTCACTCCAAATTACATAATATCAGAACAAGTTTAACATATCTTCCTGTAATAAAGAGATTACATAAGATCGTTACATCAAAAAATTAAATAAAAAATATTTATACTTGCATAGAGCAGGTTATATCATCCATAAGGTTCCACACTCAAGATCCTAAATAGAACAAGATTAACTTAAAATGTAGCCGAAAACAAACAAACAAAAAAATATAGATATATACAAAAAAAATCGAGAAATGCAAGAGAATATAGACAGGATGAGAAAATGAAAGGAGAAGCTAAATCAAACGATGGATCTAAAAGAAAACAATAATTATAGACAAAAAAATGAAAAAGAAAAAGGCACCCATGAACAAAGAAAAAGGAAAACTTGGATATGATGGAAAGTGTTGATTCGTGGAAAAAGTGTTGTTGTTTCATTTCTTGGTAGGAGGGGTTGTTTGAAGTAGGAGGGGCTGCTTGAGGTAAAGAGATATATAGTAGAATTATATGGATATTATTAGAAAAGAGATATATGGTAGAGCTAGATGGATATTATTAAAAGGATATTTTCAACGTTTAAAAGAAGAATTGAAGTCCCAGTTTGTAATTCAATTCCAATGCTTTTTCAGGTGAATTCAATTTATAAAGGATGATGGGGTTCAATTCATGCATAAATTGAACTCGTTTGTTTTTTCTGTTTCCAAACACTCGAATTAAATTCGATGCTGCAATTGAATTAAATTCATATCATTCCAAATACCTTGTCAATTTTTATATATTATGAAATCATACAAAGTAATTTTTTTTTTTATTTATAATATAATTTACTATCAAATAAATATATACTATTTAATTATTTAATATGTTTATTAATAATAAATATAAATAATTAAATTTACTATCTTATTTAATTATTAAACTTTAATTAGTAATAATAACTATTAATAATTTAATGCGATAACTTAATTCAAATTTTATTTGTACAAAAAATTTTAGTTCAAGTTTTAAATTTTAAGAATAAATTAATTGTATTTAATAAATATTAATAAATATAATTAAAATTTAAAATATCTTCAAAATATATAAAATTTAAATAAAATTTACTTTAATGATTAAACTATATTAAAATAAATATTATTTTATAAATGACAATTAATTATTTATTTTTAATAAATATAATAATTATCACTAATAGCTTTTAATAAATATTATTTGAAAGATTAAAATAAAATTTATTTATTCATAAAAATAATTTATCTTTAAATTTTGTATAATATGTAATTATTATACATTAACAACCAAACAAAATTTTGTTTTTCTTTAAAAGAAAAAATAAAAATAAAAAGCTAAAAACTAAAAAAAAAAGGAAGTGAATAACAATGTTAGGTTCCTAATAGGATCATAAGAAATTATGTAGTATAAAAATCTTTATAGATGGTGTTATTAGTGATATAAATGTCATTCTGTTATTAAAAATCAAAATATTTATCTTGTGAGACTCAATGTTTAAAAGTATTTTTGGAAGCTAATTATAAACATTAGTAATGTTCTTACCTTAATTGAGTCAAACAATGCTTCTTCCTCATTCAATTGCAACTTAATTTCTTAGTTAATTACATTGAAACATTTTATTATTTTACTTTTTTATTTCAATCTTTTTTTAATTCTATTAAGCATCACCTTTAGAATTTGTAGTTTTTTGGAAGCAACTTTTCTACTAGTTAAGAATAAGACTGCATATTATTGGATTTCGTATTAGTGAAATTTTTATGAGGTTGTTGTTGTTTAGAATTTTTAGTTTAGGTGGGATTAGTAAGCAAGATTTAAACTTTTTTTAAGACAAGGTCCAAACTTTTAATAGAATTTTTATATTTTTCCCAATAAATTAATTATATTTTCGATTATCCGTCACCCAGATAATTACAAAATAAAATTGTTATTAACATAATAAAAACCAGAAAATCATCGGTTTAAAAGATATCAATTTTTGTATTTATCCTAAACACTAACTAAAACCCATTTCATATTACAACTGTGTTGTAACTAATCAATATCTTTTATAGTTGAATTGAATAAGTTCAAACTATTAGAGTTTGACAATTGAGGGTGTCTTAGTATTAAATTATGTATGACCTAATTGTGAATTAACATAGTTAGACTTGGAATTGGGATTTCCAAGGTCCAAGGAAAACCACTTTCTTAGGCAGTCTACAACATATATAGAAATCCAAACCAAGAAAATGCAATGAGAATGAGTTCACAACTATAGGACAAGACATAGTACTTGGGAATGCATACATGAAAAACAAACAAAAATATGGTAATTAGTCATGTTAGCCCCGTAGGAGGTGGTTGAGTGGAGGGCATGAGGTCAAAAAGTCATGTGCTCAAATCTCCTACTTACATTCTCTTGATCGAGCCTGACGTACAGAACTTGTCTAGTGGGAAGTACATGATTGGCGTAATTTACAGGCTATTGCGTTAATCTGGAGGTTTATCCAGTGCGCATCCAAAGGCTATTAGCTGCGACTTCCTTGATTTCAAAAAAATTTGTCTTTTTGAGATTGAAATTTCTTTTGAAGACAATAAAAGGGTTCTTTTCCAAATTAAATTTATGGTTTAAATTCTCCTAATTTGTTGGAGTTAAGGTGAAATAATTTTATTTAATTCATTCAAATTAATATAAGTAATGATAACATAGAAGTGATGTTCTAAAAAAGTTAAATCAACAAGATAAGAAGTTTAGAGTTTAAAAAATTCAATTGATATTAAAACGTTATAAATCCAGTTGAAAATTTAATAAACTAAAGAAATTGAAAAATAATTGAAGAAGACTATCCTTTCCCATCAAAAAAATTTAAAGTTTAATTAAAAATATGTTAAATGAAAATTAGTCAAATTATTTTGAATTATAAAAACTAATTAATTTATAAAAATTGAACGATTAATTAAAAAACTAATTAATTTTTAACAACAAAGATTATTATAATAAATTGAAACGGAAAATTCAAAACCGAGCTAAAAGTTGCTGATTTAAAGTTTTTTATTGTTAAAATTGGGTAGATTTTTAAAACATTGCATAAAAGAGTTCTATTTATTTTAAATTTTTTCAAGATTTTATTTTGAAAACCAAAATAGCTGTATGCTAAAAATTTATTATTGATGATTGAGCCAACTGAATTATTAATTTAAAATTATTAGCAGCTAAGCATAGATATGGTCAACTTTATTATAGAAATCAAGTTATTTACATGAGCTAATTGGTTTTAAGCATGCTTCGATTTAAACTAAGGTTTGCTATGAGACTAAAAGGTAATAATTGATGACAAGTGTCCCCAAATCCACAACTACAGACAAGTAATACAAGACAAGAACGAGATTCTAAGTTTCTGATTACAAAGTTATGTTGTTTACTTTAAGAATGAAACTTAGAATCCTGTTTGCTTTCAGGATCTTTCAACTTGAGAAAATCTGTGCATCAGCTCCTTTGAAATGACCCTAAAACCACCCAATATCTCCAACAAATTCTTTTGTTGCACACATTATTAACAGAGACTGCCATGAATATTCTTAGAAGAAGCTTGGCACAAGAGGGGACGAGCATGTCATCACGTTCCACCGAAAGTTGATATCGTTTGTGGGGTATGAGAATTTGGCATCTCTTTGAAAAACCGTACTTTGATTATAAAGAACTGGGTTGAATGATTCAAGTTTGTAGAGTGGTTCAATATCGTTCTCGATCCTAAGCTTCTTAAGAGCTTGGAAGCTTTCCTGAGACTGTATTTCAGTTCTGTTGTCACCTTCCGAATCAGATTCAAATGCTCTTGCCATGGATTCTGAATCTTCACACAGAGATGGCAGCGAAAGAGGAGAGAAGGGCTTGCTTGGCTTGGGAATTGCAGTTCGGTTTCTACGTTCCTCAACAATCCTCTCCAGGAATCTCCTTTGTGCTTCAATCTTAAGTTTCAAGCTCTTCTGAACCTGGAAATATTTCTCAATATGATCAGTATAAAGCTGACAAGAAATTACAGTAATATAGATTTAAGTACCTCAAGTTGGTCACCGAGTCGTCTTTGTACTTCCATCTGCATTTGTAATGCCTCGTTAAGTTGAGCACCTCTGCAAGAATAATTCTCGAAATCAGGATCTAACTTGATCATTCACTAACCAATGTACATAAGAATCTGAATCTAGAGAACAATCAAAATTTCAAGCACTTACGAAGTTGCACTGAAGTTTGGTAATAATTCTGATATACTTCTCCTCTCAAACCTGCTTCCTGCAGAAAATATAAAATAAGCTAAAACAATAGAAACAGATGAATAAATCATTGAATATTATCAGAAAATAATGAAATGTAAGGTAGTTTAGGCTTACTGTTGGGTGTTTCAGGAATAAACTTCGATATCCTGTATTTCTGTTGAGGAATTTTGCGAAAAAAACCAAGGATTAGAATCGCCATGATTCCATGAAACAGGAAAGTAATGTTCTTTAACCGTACCTGCAAGTGGCTCTTAACATGGTAGATCGTCAGACCTGGAATGCTCATAGCTCTCAAAATCCCCTTCGGTTTTGCCCCTGGAAATTCCAATTCAAACACAATAATCAGTTCTCAGGCTTCCTGATGATCAAAAGAGAAACCTGTCCTGATGATCAAAGAACTCACTGTCAGGACCACCAAGTTTGTTGACCGCCTCTTCAAACCGATCGTGCAGTTCTTGTGTCCAACGTAAACGCTCTTTACCTGAGCCATCGGAGCCACTGGAAGCCATAATCGTAAAGAAAAAGAGGGTATATCACAAAAATGGCAATGCCTCCAAGCAATACACGATTCAGGGACGATCCTGAAAGGTATTATAAAGAGATGAATCCCAACTGCATAGGGAAAAAGATCACTGTTGAAGGCGATTATAACAAGGTTATTACTACAAGACCCCACTTGCCAGGTAATGCTTCATATTGTCGGTATAAACCAAAGTTTCTGTAAAGTCCAAAGGTTCTGCAAATTCGGGAGGTCCTTTGTCAAATTGATCATCGTACTCAAGGTTGGAGCTAAACATTAAACACAGTTGGGACAGCTTACAGACAAAATGTTCTCTTATCTGTCGATAAATGGAACCTCCTGTCTACCGACAAATTCCTAGTAATCATCGACCTTAACCACATTGATCCAATCCTATTAGTTTGGATCAGGCTTTTGATGTAGCTGATGTTACATTACATAGCTGTTTGATTCAAGATCCAATCAAAGATACTAATACTGTGGCTCAGTCTCTGGGACTTTTTAACAATTTAGCCTTCATAGCTGCAGAACCAGCTCGTTTTCTTTTGATATCAGGCTTACGCACCAAAAGAACAGTCATATCAGACCCAGCCAAGAGTTCCTTAAAGACACAGTACCATTCCTGAGTGCTTCCTGTTTTCTTGTACCGATTACTGATTAGAAAAGCATGTTCTTTAAGGTCAGAAGATCACCGTGAGTGCTACTCAAGAATATTGGAAGGCATGAAAACAGATTGTAGCAATTGCCTTCTAAAACAACCTTGTAATTGATCTGATGGTCTCCAACGGTCCCAACTCCTTCTTGTTGGCTCTTCCCAATATGGTAGCCTATTAAGTGGTTCATTTGCAGATTACCCCTCACAAATAGTTATCAGTATCAAGCATCCTGACAAGGTAAGATCATAAGCAGCTCCAAACTGTTCAAGGGCACGAGTTGGAAATCAGCATCAGCATCTTGATCTGTAAACTGGGTTATGGAGATTTGTTACGCAGTTTAGGTGAAACGAGGCAGACTGTTCATGCTGCGTGCACCTCTCCTCTTCTTCATCCTCAACCATGGACTGCTCATACGTTCAGTTACGTCAATTCCATTCTTTTCTGTTAAGGTGCAAACTTTCAGACCGTGAACAATAACATCAATTCGGTATGATAATGTGATTATACAGTGTTATCAACAAATATTTTTGCACAAACTTAAAACATATAAAATATATTTGTTTTTTAAAAAATAATATTGCTCAACGTGTAAATAACTGTTATAACAAATAATTTGTATATTTAATGGATATATTCAATTGTTTTGAATATAAATAGATTGTACATGATAAATCTTTAATATTAGACATAGTGTTGGGAAGTTTATAAGAGAATTTTATTGACAATGTTTGTGTGTAAGGATAGCAACCGAGGGCCAATCTCATGGATTCAGATTACCTGTTTCTGTTACTTTATTTCATGAGCATTTATCTATTTAATTTTTGTAAATCCTATTTATTGAATGAATAGATGCTCATAGATCAGGATGAGAACAGAATAAGAACAAAGTAACGAGAACAAGTGATATACTCCCTCGCCAGTTTAGATCACTTGTCCCAACTAATTGAACATTTTTAACCTTAATTAAGCCTTTTCAACCTTAAATCCCTTTCCTTTTAACTTTCAATTTGGTTTTTTAAACATTGAAAAAAAGAGATAAATGTAATTCTGCGTATATGGACAATGAATCCACAATTGAGCCATATAATTCCGTTTTCAAGATTAAACAAATGCAAGCTTTCAGGTGATTGAAAGATAATAGTCCGAGCTCATCCGGAAAATATGCAGGCAATGACAGAACCTGCCTGAAGATCATTCCTGGTCCTGGAAAAGAATGTCAATACAAATTACAAAGGTCCCAAGTAAAAGACACTGTCATTCTCTCTGGTGGAACTAACATACATTTTACAAATGCACTGCTCTATACCATTTATTTCGAATTGTTCGCTTAACCATGTTTACAAACTCAATTCGTCTACCTTGTGATATTCCGACTGTTGGCATCTTCGGAATGAGCAGCGGTTCCCCTTAACAGCCATCGGGCTTATCGATCAAAATTGGGGCCTGCTTTCGACTATATTCCCATCCCACAGTCACGTTGAGTTTATAGCATGCTAAGGTCAAATCCTGGAGAAACTCCAGAAATCAGGATGGTTATACCAGTTAGGCTTGGTCGGTACTCCTGCAAGCATAACAAGTGGGTTTGACCAAATCTTTTCAGCCGGGTGTGTCAGCTAGCAGTAGAAGATTCTTTGGACTTCTCTGTAAGAACCTCCTTCTCTGTGTTGTTTGTATCCGCAGTTTGAGCTTGGCTAGTTGATGTTTGACTTGAAGCCTGTGGATCTGTAGCTATCCCCAGAACCACCAAAACAGACCTAAAATGCAGGAAACAAAATAAGAAGTCTTTAGTTATACAGAAGTGGAGACACGTAACTTCCAAAATCAGGTTCCCGTTATCCAGAGAAAAATTCATTTCTCGTGACCTTGGGAGTGAAGATTTAATGTTTGGCTGGCTGGCGTGAGCAACCAAAGGAGCTTTCAGTGCGGGAGTTCTATTCAGTGCATTTTCCAGTTGTGGTGGAGGTAACTGCAAAGGCCAAAAGGATATAAATTGGGTAAGAAAGCTTCGGTAAACACGTCATGACAGAGAAAAAAGAAGACAAAAACAGAAACAGACTGCAAAAGGTACAAATCTCCCTGTATGACCACAACTTCTATATGGATATCAAATATAAACATTGAATATCTAGCAGTTCAAGTATAAAGCCAAATTCCTGGAAACAAAAGTTTGACAAGTGAAAACCTTCAGTTCCTAAATATTTCTACGGAATGCTCCCGGCCTATCATAACAGCATGAACTAAGTAGATGTGTAAAGTCCTGATAAAGCATACCTGAAGTAACACGCCAAATGAATGAGGCTTTGTCATTTGTGCACACTTTACAAATCCAACCCACAACTTTGGATACTTCCAGATCTGTGACAGCAGCCTACCAGATCAACTATGAATTGATTGAATAAAATTGAATCCATATTCGAGTTTAAAAGTATGAAAAATTCACCTGTTTGCTAACTAGACGAGAAAGGATCTCCATTATAAATTCTACCTGAAGCAATAGTAACTTAAAGAGTCAAGTGTGGCAGCAAAGCAAATCTTATAATGGAAATTTTATTTGAAAGACAATCTTTTCTTGGTCCATGGAAGTAAATAGCATATCCATTTACTGCATTAATCATCTCTAACCTATTGCTTTATCATGAATTGAGCAAAGAAACTACTGATTCTTCTAGATGTAAGAAGTTGCTTTTCATTATCAGTTGTAGATTTCCTACCAGTGCAGGAAAAGCACCAATGGCTTGTAACACAGTCCGCATGAATAATAAAGGAAGAGGAATCTGTTCAACCTGTAGGATGGAATCTCGTATAAATGTGAAGTCAGATGTCATGAATAATTAACTGATCTGACAGAAATCTCAGGATAGAACTGACCAACTGATTCAAGACTTTTGCTAGAACTTGTTGAGTGAATATCTGCCGTTGCTCAAAACAAGCATTACATGCATCAGTAACCTGAATGTTCAAAAATAAGTCTCAGTTCTGTACTTGTTCAAGTTCATAGAGTTTAACAAAAGAAAAGAAGGGTGGGGGCATACTTTCTTCAAAGGAATTCCATCTCTGTCAGGATCAATCCCATGAATAACTATCAACACTTCAGCTGGAGTAAGGACTGGTTGAGACCCCAGCCACAAATTAGCCACTTTGAGTTAAAAATATTAAAAAAAGAAAGAAAGAAAACACTATATAAACTCAGAGCACATTAATTTTGTTCTTCCACATTCTATATGTCAAAATCAACCAATCTGGAGGTCTTATCCAACTGGTGTGAACAGTTAATATGAGAGGGTGTATACAAGTCCAAACACCGTTCTGCCAAAGCAAGTAGTTAGCTAAAAGGAAATAATTAACGCATTAAAGCTAAAATGGTTTCATTGGCCATTGTTACATTAAAGTTCTTTTTACAAACCATAAATGAAAAAGAAAAAGAAAAAGAAAAATTATAACAATAAAGAAGTGAAATCTTGCACAGAAGAACAACAAATAAGGGTCCTCCTACCAACAACTGAAAATAATAATGATAACAACAATAACAACAGAAATAAGTAGAAAAAGGAAAAAATCTTCTGTTCACATGTCAAAAACAAGTGATCTGACTATTGGACACTACATAATGGCTTGAAATATAAGATACTTAAGCCACAGCCAGCACTCTGATGTTGAAAAGGAAGAAAGAATACCTGCAGTATGCGTGAAAGTGTGAGTTGGAACTTATCTGGAGGAAGATTCACAAGATGAGGAAAGATCAGCAAAACCTGGAAAATGTTTTATGCAAACAATTACTAGTTGTAAAACACAAGAACGAGCTGAGTAAAGAAACTGGAATGAACAAGGTGCATGAGAAGAAGTTTATTCCCAAGTACGAAAAGAAAAGAAGTTCAGGGCAATGATTTAAAAGTATACCTTAAGAAAATATGAAAAATAAAGAAAACAGATCCACATGACCTAATGCTATCGTTATTAAAATACATAATAATAGGAGCAACCATGAAAGTTGCTAATTTTAGTTCTACTCAATTCACAATCCCATGAAGTGCAACCTACTTTAGAATCACTTTAGTAAATCTGTGCTCCCAGTGAGCTGGCTGGTGGTCCAACTCTGATTGATATATGTGTGGTTATGACAATATGTAGACGGTATGAAACTCGAAACTGCCAAGAAACTACACATTCATGTTGTATGAAGAGCCAAATAAAGGAGGATACCTCATCTCTTGGGAGGTACGGAAGTACAGGGATTAAAATCTCTACATCCTGCAACAAATAACACGTTTTTTGTTGAATACCCTTGATATATCAAAACTTAGAGAAAATAATTTGTTTCCTACCTTCAGTTTTGAATCATATAAATTTTTAATGGTGGATAACAATGCTGGGGAAGGAACTGCCCCATCTGTCAATGTTTGTAAAACCTGATGTAGAAGCACGAAATTTGAAGAATCGAATCCAGGTCAGAAGAATGATGATAACAATTTTCATAAGGTTAGAATATCAATTCAGTATTGGTAGAAATCATACTTGCATCAAGAGATTCTCACTTCCATTTGGAGGATCAGAAATTATTTCGAGAAGCTCAGAAGACGAACCCATGGTACGGACTAATATGGGAATGTGGCGATGGACAGCCTGCATCAGAGCACTGCTGATGAAGTTCACAGCAGAAATGAAACAGTTTTTAAAGTAAAACCATTATCGGCCAGACCTGCTTAACTGCCTTTGGTGAACTTCTGTAGATAACAAAGATTTGGCGAAAAAGAGAGTGCTTCTGCAAGTCGTATAACAAAGAAAACTATAAATGACCTAAACCAAGATCAGAAATAATCAGATATTAAAATAGAAAAGAACTACTTGACTAAAGGAAACAAGATTTGAACTGTTACAAACCAGGTTTTAAATTAATCTTAAAGTCAATACCTTTGTGCATAGAGCAAAATACAAGGACAAGCAACGCTGGGCCTCAGACATGGAGATTGATGAAACACTTTCAGTTGTGCATGATTGGTGAGTTTCTGAGATATCTTTACTGATGGCACTAACTGATTGATGATCACTTGACTGCTTATCCAAATTGATATCCTGTCAAAATTTGCAACCAGTACACAACTAAGTTATCAACTTGACCATGCTAAAGGTCAGATAGAAAGGGAGAGAGAGGCCCACGTGAAGCTCACATCTCAAATACCTTCTGTAATTCATTAATAGAACCTTCGGAGCCATTGGCATCTGTAGCATTGCCAGTTGCTACAGAAAGCAACATTTCATTCGCAAACTTCTCTATTTGTTGAGCAATAGAAGAAAGAGGATAAAGCTTGTTTGCTACCTGCAAAATGAACCTCAGAATTTCAAAATAGATTACAGATTGCAGTTTATTTGGGACTTCAGTATCAAGTTGAGTGTAGGAACCAGGCGAATTGCCTTCATGCGCACTTCCTCCAAGTGATGAACTGCACTCTTCCAGATTTAAAAGAAGAAAATCAATAAAGGTTGAAACATGAAACACAATAAAATGATTTATAAGAAAACAGAAGAAACCTGCAATGCAATTTTCAAGCAAACTTCTCGCATAGGAGGCCTTAACAAAATCAGGCTCCAGGCAGTGCTTAGACCTTGAGTCACTCGATCTCCACTTTGCGCCTCCTCAACTTTATCAGAATTCCCAGGACAACACAAGGACTCCAATAAGTTCCAAACTGACTTTGGCAAATAAGGAGCTTCACCCAGTAATCTACTTAAAGATTTATCAGAAGGTGGAAAAGAATCTCTAAGTGTTTCAGCCTGCATTTACCAGTAATTTACAGTCTTGACAATTAATAAACTATTGAGTAGTCAACATATACAAAGGAAATGAGCACGAACCACTGCCAGAAAGAATGTTTCATATACAGAAGCAGCATTCGTAGAAGAAAAGAAGTCACGCTCTTCTTCTACCTCACCATACAACCTGTAGAGGACACGCAAAGTTAACTCGTGTCCCTGAAGTCATCCAGTAATTGGTGTCAGATATAACAGATTTTTAGAAGAGTATAACAAGAATACAACTATAAATACATTCCTCTTCAACAGTTGTCAATTAGGAGTTCTAATCGAAGAAAATTTTAGCAACATTAGAAACTAGGATGCCCACAGACTTGAAATGAATTCTTCGCTAATTCAACGAAGATTAATATGCTTACATGCTGGCTGTCAGATTTGTTTACTGCATTAGAAGGCTCTTTCAATAATATTGAAAACATCAATGAGGTCACGGAAGATTAGAATTCCAGAGCAAAAATATTTCTCACATCATTTGGCAATCCAAACATCTCAGAAGCCAAAATATATGGAAAAGGAACCCCAAATGTAGGGCATATCATGACATTTAGAAATGATCAAGAGTGTGTCTGTATGTGTGTGTGTGTGTGTGTGTGTGTGTGTGTGTGTGTGAGAGAGAGAGAGAGAGAGAGAGAGAGAGAGAGAGGAGGGGGCATGCTCACCCCTACATAAAAGATGCTAGTATTCACTGAACAACTAAGGAAAATTGAAAAAAGAAAAAGGCTGAAAGCTCAGTACCTCATAATTTATATAGTCTGATAATATGTGCTCCTGAAGCACTTTCCATGGTTCCAACTCTGAAGGTAACTGCAAATGATATAATATGTTATCGGATATTGTAATGGTATGCTAACTTGTACCGTGGCACAAAGTCAACTATCCTGAAAATGCATCCATGTAAAGGTAGAAGTACCTCAACTCCTAGATAAGCAAGTAAAGAAAATCGAACTTTTGAACCTCCAGCAATTGTTACTTGTTTATAGGCCTCAACAATGCGTGCAAAAGTCAAGTTTTGCAGTTGATCCTTCTGTTCATCAGCAAGGCTGACAACAGGTGCTGACATCTTAGGAAGGGTAAAGGTAGGTAACACAACAGAAGTGGCTGTTGAGGAGACCACACTATTGGAATCAATAGCGGCTGCTTTTGCACTAAGTTCCTCTGACTTATCTGTTGATATTGATGGATGTATATCCAATGTTGACCTATCACCCAAACTTGTAACTTGTTCTTGACTGGCGTCATCCACATCAGTAGAAACCATTGAGGAACCACCCACAGTCTCAGAAAATCCATCATTGCGAGCAGAAGAGTCTAGACCCGGTATCTCACTTTCTAAATTTCCAACATCATGGGTATAAGAAGGAATGTCTAAATTGTCCATCTCCATTCTAGATATGTCAAGGTTTGCAGAAACCGGTAATCCATCTGGCAACATTTCACTATCAGCTCCATGACTCATTCCATCATCTACAGCAGCAACATCAGATGGGCTTGATACGTGAAGATCCTCCTCCTCCTTTAGAGGCTGCAATTTTTGAGAGCATTAAAATATATTCAGAATAAATCCAAACCCAAAAAGGAAAAGCAAGATAATTGAGATTAGCTAAAAGTAGTACAATGCAGGGATAGCATGTTAATCAAATGCACAAAAAAAAATGTTGAAATTTAGGACAAAGAGTAAAAAGTGTCAAAGCCTTACTGTTTTGAAGTTAGATGCTGCCTGGTGAGCATTCAAACGTGAAGCTATAGGGGGGAAAGAAGTAGACAGTGAAAGAACATTAGCAACAAATGAAGGAGGATACTTTGCTTGAGTATCACTACCAACTATAGTCATGTCAACTAGTGATTCATCATCTCCTTCAGCTTGAGAACAACTAGAAGGGAGGTTGCGCATATTAGCCATCACAACTTCAGCAAGCAAGTCAGCAGAAATACTTGAAATAAGAATCTCCAAAGAACCAACAGCTTTTTCACCCTGAGCCACTAAGGCTCCAAACATGGCAACCAGTTGTTGTACAGGTCCATTATCATCATCTACTGTATTAGCAGCACCTCCATCAGATGAAATGTCATCCTGAGACACTGGAACATTCCTGCTTGACTCTTTAGTTGATTCCTCCGAGACACTAGGAGTTGGTTTAACACGTTTACCACACATCTCACTATCTTCAGTCAAATCAAGAGCATCTTTTGACGCTGATCTTTTCCTCCCCTGTTTAATGGGTGTATCAGCAAATGCTTTAATTGAAACTTTCCCTTCTTGAAAAACATTAAAGACCTTAGAAAGAAACTTCAAATGCATGTATACAAATATATGTAGATCCTCATATAAGTCCATGAATAAGGGGTGTAAATAACAAGAAAACAAGTACCTTAGAAACCAGTACATCATGGCTATCCTCATCTAAACTGCCCTTGTCATTGTCATGTAGGGCATCGTCTGCCAACTTTTCTGCTTTCATCTCTCTCAAACAACCAACTAGACGATCCCGCCACTGCAGAATGACGGAGAAAATTACTATTTTGTTTCATAGACACAGAATGATTCTAAAAGCATGCTACTGCAATGCCCTTGCAGTTACTGGATAGGATTATCACGAAGAGAACATATCAAAAAGTATAAGGATCATTGAAAGAGCACAAGGACAGTGCAAAAGATAATAAAAACCAAGGAATATAACTAATAGTCACATGTTTTTTGAAGTCAAAACCCCCTATTCATTGATCTTTGGCACAATTCTCTAGAGATGGAGACGAATACTGCTACCAAATGCAAGGAAAATCAAACAAAGCTATAAATCTTGCATACCGGCTTTGCCCCTGGGTGAGTGCATTTCAAGCAGGTAAGGAGAGAATTTCTGAGAGCAAGATGTGCCCCTGATGCATACACCCCTTCAATAGCAGATCTTGAGGGATCCAAACTGAGTAAAACTGACAAGATACGACCATAATACGCAGGCCTTTTCTTCGCAATTGTAGCAAGACTGGTAAGAAACAAAGAATGATATTGCAAATTATCCAAGAATCAAGATTTCAGAGCTTCTACAGGATTATAAGAGTTGAACAACAATGAAACTGGTCAAGCAGACTAAATAGCCATACAAGTAAAGAACTATGCTGCTAAACTGTAGTTAGACACCTACCTATTAATAAGCACGATGATTACCAGATTACTCAGAGATTTCACTGCAGGAAATCTAAGCTGATCAAGCAATAATCCCAACCTTTTGCTGGCTTCAATTGACAAATCTCCAACATTTAGTATAGGATGGCCCCCACGAAACCATGATATGTTAAATTGATCAAGCTCCCCTTCAAAATAAGGAACAAAGCTAAATAACTAAACATAACCAACGAACTGAGGCACAAGATACCAAATACTGTATCTTGCCTCTACAACTTCATGCATGTGAAGAAGAAGGTGGCGTTATTTACCTGCATGGGGAGGAGGGTTTGAAGGGCCATTAGGATCCGGTGTGTAAAGAAGAATGACAGCTTCGACAAACTTGAGGGCCAGCATCCTTACACCTCCATTGCCCGGCTTGAGAATTAGGTATGACAATGAAATCAGACTTTGATGAAAGTTAAACTCAATAGTGAACCGGTATCAAAAATGCAATTACCTGAAAAGCTATACGGTAGATCTGTTCCTTGAACTCTAGCATTGATGACCACGACAACTTAACCAAATCATCCAACTCACTAGTGTAAAGACCCTGGAATATTTCAGGAAACAAATATTGAAGTCTTCTTTATGAATTTGAGGGCAAAATTTTCAAAAAAGGCAAAAGTAAGCATCCATCTAACTGTGTTAACGGCATATAGCAACAGATAAAACAAGTTAAGCCATTTGCAGTGGCTTGATATCAAACAACAATCTTAGACTATGAATGTCATAAAACAAAGTTAATCCTCGACCAACGAATAAAAAAGAAAGACCCATCATGGATTTCACCAAAACTAACCTGAATTGCAACTAATTGAAGAATAGACCGGAATAAATTAGTCCCACAAGTTATGGCTTGTCTAGCAACAGCTGGTGTACGATCTTCCAATACGCTCATCAATACGGGAACAATTTCAGGCACAAATTCGCAGTACTTCAATCCAATATCTCCAATTATCCTACACAATTCACACACGACAAAAAAAAGGAAAAGAAAAGCAGTCAGATCCACAGAAAACACCATCTCGAAACTAATTTAGGTTTCTCCTTAGTTTTCTAGTCAGTAAATTGCAACAATCAAGAATACGACCGAACTAGGCTTAGCGAACCGTACTCCGCAACAAATTTGCGAACCGGGGAATTTTCATCGGACTGCAACTCAAAGATATGCGGAAGCAACTGGGAGATCGAACCGGCGTCGTCTACCTCCACTAGTCTCTGCTTCAAGACCCGCAATTTCCCGAGTTTGGAAGGTACGTCAATGGCGGATTTCACAGAGTTGACGAGACTCACGAGCCTCTCTCCCGAGGTCGAATTCGCTACCGCGACCATTTCTTGAAACCAAAAAAAAAAGAAAAGAGGAAAAAAAAAGCCCTAATTTTGTTTTAAAGCCTTTTGATTTATAAGAGAGGGAAAAAGAAATGATATTTAGATTTTGAATCAGGAAACGGGTTCGGACCGGGTCATGATGTTACCGGTGGTAGTCGGAGATTGGGATTAGGATTAGGGTTAGGGTTCAGATGAACCGATTCGGGATGTGCGTGACGGCTTGGTAGTTGATTTCACCTGAAATCGAATCAAAACGGTGCGTTATATATATATATATATATGTTTGTGACTTACATTAGGACTTGAATGAAATTTTAATTTAATTATTAATCACTATTTTTAGAATAAATGAAACAATCCAAATTTATTAATGCTCATATCTTTCTAAAATTTTACATGAAAATTTTTTTAAGCCAGAAAGAGCCTCTCTATTATATAAGGGTAAGACTACATAATGTCATACCTCCTCAAACCTCATTTTATTGTGAAACTTCGAACTGAATGTGATGAAATATTTTTTTGGCAAATACAAATTATGGATACTAAAATGCTTTTACATCTTAAACTTTTGTGTAGAATAATATGTATTAAAAATGAAATGAAAAATAAAGAGTATTAATTGATATTTATTTATTTTTATATGGGTGATTTAGAAACATTATTTTTACTAGTTAAGAGTAATATTGCATGCAATAGGACTTCCCAAATAACGTAGCAGCGAAATTTTCATTGAATTTGTTATTTTTGTTGTAAAAAATGCTTATACCTTTTTTTATTTATAATAACAATTTAGGCAAGAGAATAAGGAATTATTTAAGAAAATTGAATTTAAGAAGGATCTTGAATAAAAAGAATTATTTAAATTCTATTATGAAAACATAATATGTTATACTAATCAACGCTTAATTGAATTCAAATAATTTGATTTTGTTTTTACTTTTACCCTTTTACTTTGCTGTTATCAACCAAGTCAGTGTGAATTTAATTACTAATAGTAATATAGACATTTGCACATGAAAACATCATACTAAAAGGCAAAATTCAGGATAAGGCGAAGAGAAAACAGACATGTCTATTCAAATGAACCACCTCCACACGTACGTATGGAAACGAACGGAGCTACCCATCTCTGCCCTCCGAGGAGGAGGAAGATTTCAACTCAAAACGGACCTCCGACGAAGAATGAGAGTCAAAGCAGAATCAGCCGGTGCCCGGCAGCTAATACAGTCGGGCATCGTCAGGCCTATAGTGGCTAAAGATGCTGCCATGGCAATGAGCTCAGATGGCTACAAGCTTCTGGACATCAGACCAAGCTGGGAGCGAGAGAAGGCAAGAGTGGCAGGTTCCTTGCACGTTCCTCTCTTTGTTCAGGACATGGACAACAGTCCCTTAACTCTTCTGAAGAAATGGGTTCATTTTGGTTACATTGGGTTGTGGACTGGTCAGAACTTCACAATGCTGAATCCTGATTTTATCCAGCAAGTAGAGGCAATTGTTCCTGATAAGAAGACCAAGCTGCTTGTAGCTTGTGGGGAAGGGCTAAGGTGAGGGATTTTTTGTTAAAAGCCTGCTGCCTAATATCATCTTACCATAAGTCTCTGTTTCCTTGCAATTCATCAGGTCAATGATGGCAGTTTCCAAGCTGTACAATGGTGGATACAAGAACTTGGGATGGTTGGCAGGAGGGTTCAACCGATCTGTAGACGGCGATTTTCCAGACACTGAAGGCCCCGAAAAGTTGCAGTACGCAACCATAGGGGGTGTTTCCTATTACTTTTTTCAGCTGCTTGTACTCTTACAAGCTGTGGATAAGAATAGTAATTGATTACCAATTCCATTGTTTCATCAGTGCTTGGCTACTCATGTGATATGATTATCCATCATATACAAATTTCAGTTCCAACACATTCCATGCCAAACAACATACTGGGGGAATTATTGAGCCACAAAATAAGTATGAAACCAAGATTGGGAAATAAATCATCAAGGTCTTACATAAAAGTAAAAGAAAAAAAAGTATTTCCAACATCTGAGTTGTGTCTTTGTGACATTTTATCATCAGAGATTAAAGCGAAAAGAGAACATTTTACACTAGGTATCGATCAATCCATGGTAGTTCATGCTTCAGGGAATGATGTGAACTGCTTCACAAATGACAACTGAATCAAACAGGGCATCCTTGTTGTCCATCATATCTGAAAATTAGGTTCTGAATTCTGAAACAAAACAATCACCATTCTCAAATGATATAAATGTATCAAGGAAACTACTTTGCAGGGAGACAAGTAGAGGGTCAAATATACAAGGCAGGCAGGCATAGCTTAAGAGTACAAGGGAAAACAGAAAAGCTAAATGTATCATTGTAAAGTTAAATGAACTAAAATTGTGATGATATGAAGTCGGTTTGGTGATGTCATACCTCCAATTCTTTTTCATGTTTACTTTATATTTTCATTTTCATTTCCAACAAACATAGGACAAAAGAGTATTCTGAACGCAAATATCACCCCTCTTCATTATCAACCACAGTTGGACTCATTTAAAAGTACAATCCTAAATGCACCGGGCCAAGAGTTCTGTAATACCAAAAAGTAAAACCTTCTCACCCGATTAGGGTTGACTGGGCCGAGCCAAACACAATTCCTAGTCCAATCGGCCCGAATATATGAACTCAATTGCAATCACATATAATTTAATGTGTTTTTAAGTCAAGGTATACATTGGCTAGTTTGCTATCTCTACACCCATATACATTGATTTATTAAGAACACAACAGACAAAAAACATGCATGTAACTTGTACACATCAGTCTTAAAATCAAAATGCAATCCTCAGGGCTCCTTGTTAAGAAGAAGTGCTATCACTTAGGTCTCAAAGGATTTAATAATTTAAACATGCAAAAGAATATTTCAGGTAAAACTTGCATGCATATTTTCTACGATTTGGATTTATAACTTACCAAAAAGAACCTCACTACTGGGCCGCTGATGCTAAGTACACATCAAATAGCTTCAGTAACTGTAAATAAAAGAGACTTTGTTCTAGTCCGTAAACCAAACCAAGCAGAACCTCAAGCACACAGCAAAAGCATACAAAATAATCATCACATGTAAACACCAGTTTTGAACCACATAAGTCCGTCAAGTTAATAATTGCCATTTAAACAACTATACGAGTGAATTGAAAAACTTCCAGAGAGGAAGATTTCCATTGATAATACCCCACCATCAGTAACCATACGCTTTGCCACTTCCTGACAAATAGCAACAACAAATATAATAGAACCCACCACAAGCTAAGCGGCAACCATACAAATAGGTTGCCAAAGTTAAACCCACAACAACAAAAAAACTTGGAGAAAGACAAAACGAATCAGAACAAATAAAGTAACAGCTTCCAAATAAAAACAAATAAAGTAACAATATTATTAATCAAGAATGAAGGAGGGGACTTTGAATCTCACCTCCCAAATGACGTCTCAAACCACCTATCGCCCTTACTCCGACCGGTTCGCGAACCTTTCCACTTTCTTGTCACTCAAATTAATCCCCACCATAGCCTCACCGAGCCCACAACTAACGTCAGCCAACACGTTCGGGTCACTATAATGAGTAACCGCCTGCACAATGGCTCTAGCCCTCTTGGCCGGGTCTCCACTCTTAAACACTCCAGACCCAACAAAAACTCCATCACAACCCAGTTGCATCATCAACGCAGCGTCCGCGGGCGTCGCCACCCCACCGGCGGCAAACTGCACCACCGGCAGCCTCCCCAACTGCTTCGTCTGCATCACCAAATCGTACGGTGCAGCAATCTTCTTCGAGTAAGTAAAGACCTCATCATCGTCCATGTTCCTCAGAAGCCTAATATCTCCCATCACCGACCTCACGTGCCTGACCGCCTCAATCACATTCCCTGTTCCCGCCTCACCCTTTGTTCTAATCATCGCCGCCCCTTCTCGGATACGTCGAAGCGCCTCCCCCAAATTTCGGCAACCGCAGACAAACGGAATCCGAAAGTTATGTTTGTTGATGTGGTTCTCATCGTCGGCCGGAGTGAGGACCTCGCTCTCGTCAACATAATCGATACCAATAGCTTCGAGGATCTGCGCCTCCACGAAGTGGCCAATACGAGCCTTGGCCATCACCGGAATAGTTACAGCCTGTTTGATTTCTTTGATGAGCTGAGGATCGCTCATGCGAGCGACGCCGCCTTGCGCTCTGATATCCGCCGGGACTCTCTCCAACGCCATGACAGCACACGCTCCGGCCTCCTCTGCGACGCGAGCCTGTTCTGCGTTAACAACGTCCATTATAACGCCGCCGCGGAGCATCTGAGCCAGCCCTACCTTGACGGAGAACGGAGATTTCTTTGCCTCCGTTATCGCTCCGTTGCCGTAAACCGCCACAACACCTGTTCCCGCCATTTTCTATAGAAAGCAAAAGGATGAAGAACAGTCCTCAGAGAGCAACGCCCCAGGGAGAGAGAACGAGTTCGTAAGAGAGGTGACGAGAGGAAAGGGCACTGAAGGTGCTGGTTAAGTAGAGAGATGGCTTGAATGGTTACGAGTGATTCAATGCTGCGACTGTGACGTGGACTCGATGGGCTAGACGGTTACTAGATGTGATTGAATTG
>JAOSBK010000004.1:35627652-35642745 GCA_027568895.1 Erythroxylum shatona | reverse complement strand
TATTTAACCAAATCTTTTATATGGATTATAATATAAGTAAAACTAATATTAAAAATAAATATTAAAACATATAAAAAGTCAAATAATATTATATAAATATCAAAATAAACGTGAAGATGTGTTTGTGGATATTGTGGAAATTAAGTGTAAAGCATAAAGATAAAAGGGACTAAAAATATGTTCATGAATTGATCTAAAAAATCTGCTTGAAAAATCACTTTTTTGAAAAGCTCCAAATTTGAGCTTCTCAAAAAGCTGTATTTTAGCTTCTGAAAAAGTCATTTCTATGAAAAAAAATGCTTTTGGATTTTACAGCCAAACACTTAGTTTTCTTAAAAATAGCTTTTGCATTGGAAAAAAAATGCTTTTGTAGTTTCCAAAAGCTGAACCAAATAGGCTCTTAGCCTTGGTGTTGTGAAAGACTACTTTTGCGCTCTGCTCCGATTAATCAGTTCTTACCTTATATTATTAAATCTCATTCGTACATTTATATAAGGTCAACATAAATATATAGATAAGATTAAGTGGGATAGGATTAGAATACTCTAACAGAAGTGTGCTCCAACCCACTTTTACCTTCAAGTTGAGTGTCATCTGGCATTATCTGAATTTAATAGAACCACAAGTCCAACATGAGACATTTAGAGTGGTATAAACATGTGAGCAGCCTCTGCCACTTTTACCATTTTGTTCAAAACCATTGTTCTATGTAAAGTGGTGATCGCTATCCCACTTAACTTTCTTACTAATCGCTAATACAATCTACTGTTTATCAAACAGGATCAAATACTTGACCTAATCAGTTCTTACCTTATATTATTACATCTCATTCGTATATTTATATAAAGTTAACATAAATACGTAGATAAGATTAACCTAGAAAGGAATAGAATACTCTAAGAGAAGTGTGATCCAACCCACTTTTACCTTCAAGTCGAGTGTCATTTGACATTATCTTAATTTAATAGAACCACAAGTCCAACACGAGACATTTAGACTGGTAATACACATGCGAGCAGCCTCTGCCACTTTTACTGTTTTGTTCAAAACCATTGTTCTCTGTAAAGTGGTGATCACTATCCCACTCAACTTTCTTACAATATTATATGAGTAAATGGTTCAAACCACTCGTCTCATTACAAAATTGCAAAGAAAGGATCAGGAAACTGATCTCTCAGTATAATCAGAAGCAAGATAAGAAATTGCTAAGAAAGGATCAGGAAACTAACCTCTCAGTATAACCAGAAGCAAGACAGGACCAGGAAACTAACCTCTGAATTCAGAAAGATTTTGAATTGTTACATTGAAACCTTTAATCATGTGGACAATGTATATACTCCATATAGTAGGACATAAGTGGAAGGCCAAAAGTAGAATCAAAAGATAAGGCCGTTCCAATTGGAAGACTATCCTTCTCTTTCGCATACTCATCACTGTTATGTGCTCTAATGATACTCATCTTCAATCCATCTATCTGATTATTCACACGTTCTCTTGTTGGTTATACTGTGAAAATCTTTCTCACCTTCTTCATGTTCTTACAGCATATAGGGCAAGTACCATCGGCTTCCGCAATCCTGCAGGGGTAAAGTAAAATGATGGGCATGATTTGCTACAAATAAGACATGAGATAAGAGCTTGCTTGTTTTTACTTGGAAAGACTATGCTTCAGCTCAATCCTTTCTAGAGGTAAAAGGGTTTGAGAAAGAGTTTACCTTGTTCCACAGTCAAAACAGGCCACACAGTGTCCACATGGAAGGAAAAAACAGTCCCTGGGAGCATCAAAGCAAATTGCACAAAGGCGTCGGGTATTATTTCCATTTTCACCATCTCTTGCTGGCTTCCCTTCAAGAGAATTGGTAGATAGGAACTCTTCAAGATCCGCCTCATCATTCGAGGCAGAATCATAGGATGAGCCCCAACTTGAGAGATCATCGTCTTTTTGCGAAAGTAACGGTGCTCGTGCCTGTGCCACCTCCCTGAATTGCGCAGCGGCTGTTTCTTCATGCATGCCACGGAACTTGTTCAGGAAGTTGAAGGCTGCTAACATGAGCAAAGACATCCCAACTACACATAGAACGAGAGGTAAGCACATGATACCAAAATGTCTTAAGGGTAGGACAGAACAGAAGAACGAGGCATACTAATTCCAACAATGTAAGTGGCCCATCTCGGTCCATAGGATAATTTAACATTCCAATCATCACTGGCTGAACCCTGGAGAAAGTGTGAAACATGAATTATAAGCCAATTGCTTATAGCAGCATTTGTTGATGATCACAATTGAGTCACCAGCTTTGTGAAACACGGAAACAGGAAGTCCAAACGTGATAATTTTGCTTATTAGCTGGACTGATTCTAGTTTCTGCAAAAGTGGAGTGCCTATATCACAGAAGAAACATTCAACTAGAAGTTTTTAATCTTTAACTATTTTCCCAACCCTATTCCATGGAGTTTCTCTATTCATTCGACATTCATCTTTGAATGAATAGCAGACCAACCTGTTCGGAACTAGAAGAGGTCAAGACAGCAACATTTCCAGAGGGGAACAACACGTTCAAACTACAATGACCATTAGCGAAAGTACACTTGTAATAAGCTTCCGAAGTATTATATACAACAGCTCTTAGTTTGATGTTCATTTCCACCTGCACGATATAAATCTCAATCCTGAGTAAGTAGTCAAGCTATCATTAAAATCTCCTTCATAATTATTAAAACAAAGTCTATTAAAGTTAGTGTCTGATTTCTCAGGAAGGACTATAAACAGTTTTATATTAAAAGTCTTAGTTCAAATTCAACCATTGCATTAAACCTCAACCATTTCATGAAACCCTCAAGAAGATTTGCCCCTTCTTCTATGAGTTATTAACTAGACTAAATTCCCTTTGGTTACACCAATCACTTTCCAGCAATATTTGCTTGTTCAAAGCAATCTTCATTCCATCAAACAGCATATTTAAATAGTTAAACTTGAAGTTGCTGACATAAGTTTCATTACTTTCAGAAATTAAGACGGTATTAGCAAAATTTTTTAGGTATTACAAGGAACAATGGAAGATGGGGACACATTATTCCAGTTTGTATAGAGATTGCTTTCTTTATATGTTCGGTATTTCATTCTTTCACATAGAAGGAACTCAAAACATATAAATTATCATCACTTGAGAGAAAAAATAAATGCACTGAGTGATAAATTCCAACAGAAGCAAATTATGGAATGAATAGGAATCAGTGAATATTTCTCAGACAATTACCTCTACTTCTTCTGAGTTCATGTTACCCACAGCAACATAGTAAACTGAAGATTGCCAGACTTTCTGCTGGATGACACCACTCCCTATGAACAAGTGATTGCAAACATCAGCTAGGACGGCTGTGAATGAAGCATAAATTTTACTCAGCTTCTACCTCACCTTGAATAACATTCCAGGACAATGTCGTGTTTGGATATGTAGGATCCTCGAGCCATTGAGCCAGCCCTTCGTTCCCTGCAATTTCTCAACTTTAGAATTACATGAAACGGTGTCACTGTTGGAAATTCACAAGTGGACTTGTTCCACATCAAAAAGGAATAGAAAGATGAAATGAGTTATACATAAAGTTAAGGCTTACAATCTATCATTTTAAGGTTTGAATTGAGATATTGTCCCCAGTTGTACAAGGGTTCAATTGGATCTAGTCATTTTCTTCAAACACCCTCAAAAGCCTTCATTATATTAGAGTTAGGTTGGCAAAGTTTGATAAATAAAGTTTTGAGTTTAGTGAATGGTGATTATGCTTCTTCCCATTAGCTATAGGTTGAAGGGGAGCAAGTTTGATGTGGATTGATACACTTGTGAGTAGAAGATGTTGAAAATCCACAAATGGAGTTCAATGTATTATCCTTCTGATAAAAAAAAAAAATCTTTATTGAGATAGGTGTCCCTCATTATATATGATCTTATTCAGATCTGGTCTAATTTTCCCCCAAAACCCTTCAGCCAAACGAGAACTAAATAATCATCCCAACTTATGAACTAACGTAGCAACAAGCTTTGAAAATGTATCCAAAGAAGATGGCAAAAAAGCAGAGAACTAAACGTTATCTACCTTGAGCAACTACTAGGAAGATGGATGAACTGGGGGAAGCTATCTTGTATGAGATGCTGATTTCAGATCCCTCATTCAGGTAATAAATCCACTCCTGGAAGAAGCAAAATGTATGAACTGATATCACAGTAAAAAAATGTAAAAGCATATCACACTGAAGAATGGAGAGAGATTGAGAATTGCCTTGTGAGAATCAGGTTGAGCAGAGACACTGTAATTTTTTGACCAGTTTTTCACAACGTCAAGAGGTGGAGAATCATAGAACCCGTGAAGCTTCAGACCTGGATTTACATCATCCGACTGACTCACCTAAACAAAGAAAAGCTTAATCAAATAATTATAAACCATAAGAACACAAAAAGGATTCACCAAAAAAATGCAGAACAACTGGAATATGATCCTACCTTTATAGACTGAACAAACCAAGGATTAGGTTCTATAAAAACTGAACTATCCGGTCCGAGGCTCAAAGAAGAAGGACCATAGACTCCCAAGATCAGAGTTAGTGACACTGAAAAAAAAGATTCAAATTCACGTAACAAAAATGAATAATCGGATAAAATTCAGATAGAATTAGCAGCAAGATTCATACCAAAGAACCAAAAGGTTAGCACGATAATGACACAAGACCATGTGTCGTCCCTCACAATCCCGTCATCAATAAGTAAAAAGCCTCCCCGAAAAGGAATCCCAAGTTGCTGCTGCTCTAGCTCTGGTTGTACAAATTGATGTTCGTATTCTTGCTCCCCATTGCGACTGCTATCCCGACTGCGACCATTTTGCTCTTCTCCTCCTCCTCGAACCCTCGAAGAAGATGACGAAGACGCATCAGAAGACTCTCTATTGATCGAAGGAGGGGTAGAAGAAGAAATAGGTGGAGTTTCTTCAGGTGATGACATTCTATAACAATGGAATGGTTAGAAATTTTGGGATTTAATTGAAAAACCCTAAACCTAGCAGTAGGTGGGCAATTTAAAAGTTCCAACCTTGGGAAGACTCCATGGGAGCTGGATGGTGTATAACTGAAACTCACCGACCAGTCTTCATTTCTTCCTGGGGAATGTTAGGTATGACCGTTGGAAGCTGCATAGTTTGGACCAAGGCAGGTTGAGCTGTAGTTTAGTACTTAAGCGACATGGGCCGGATGACAAATTGGTCGGGCTCAACCCGACTTGAGCTGCAAAATTGATTTAATTAAATTTTTAGTTGAACTCAAGTTTGAAAGAATATATTTAATTTGTCTTGAGCCGGTTTAAATAAAGATGTTCGGCCCGGCCCAACTCAAAACTCGATCTTTTACATTTTCAAAATTTCTCTTAATTTGAGCCATAACTTGAAATTTGAATTTTTTAAACAAAATCATATAGTAAAATAATATTATTTTTATTTTTAATTTTTTAAAAAAATTCATTCTGAATTCGATTATACTTAATTTACCAAAAAATTCGATTATACTTCAAGTTATCTAAGCCTCTGTTTAGTTAGGCTTATATTAGTAGAGCTTTTTTTTATAGATCTTTTTTTAGAAAAATTTTTCTAAGAAGTCAGTTAACTGTTTGACTGTCATTTAAAAATGAGTTTTTTTGAAAGAGCTTCATAAATAGATCGTTTAGTAACATAAAAATAAAAATACTTTTAATTTTAACTATATTTTATTTTGTAATAAAAATTATTTATGCATATAAATATTCTTTAAAGTATATTAAACAATATGCAAAGCACAATATATTAATTATTATATAATTTTAAACTATATGAAACATAAATGAAAATATATCTAACTAAAATAAAAAAATAAATATTAAAACGTATAAAAACCAAATAATATTATATAAAATTCAAAATAAATGTAAACATGAATTTGTAAGTATTATGGGAATTACGTGTAAAATATAAAGGCAAAAGGGGCTAAAAATAAGTTTATTAATAGATATGAAAAATCTACCTAAAAAAGTACTTTTTTTTAGAAGTTCCAAATTTGAGCTTCTTAAAAAGGTGTATTTTGGCTACAAAAAAATTTATATATATTAAATAAGTACCTTTTATTTTATAACCAAACGCTCATTTAAAAAAAAAGGCTTTTATGATGAAAAAAAGTGCTTATTGACCTTCTAAAAGCCCATCCAAACTTGGTCAAACTTTCTCTTAACTTAATTATTGATTACTATATATTTTTTCTATAATTTATTTTATTACTCATTTTCATAATTTTATTTATACAAGTTAATTTATCTATTATTATTATTATCTTTTATATCTATTTTATTTTTATTTCATTTTTAATTATTGTATTATTTTAATATGTATATACATGTTTTCCATTTTTCCTTCGTATGAGTGTATCGAAAATAACCTCTATGTCAGTTAAGGGTAAGACTGCCTATTACAAAACTTTTTCAAACCCTAATTTTCAACGAAACCTTTTATTCTTAACTTAATTATGGGCTTGTTATTTTCTCTTGATTAATATTTCATGTATTTTTATAAATTATTATATACCACTAAAAATTATTATTATTATTTAGTCATTTTAATACTCAAATTTTCTTAATTTCAAAATAATTAAAATTTCATGTTGTTAAAGCCTTTTCCATTAAATAATACATGTGATTGTTTATATTTAAAAATATACTTAGAAAAATAGGTTTCAATAGTTTAATTTTCATTAAAAACTACTAAATTTAATTCTTTATAATTTATAAAGCATCACTTATTTACAAATTGACAAAATTAAAACCATTTAATTCCAAAGCCGAAACGGCGTCGTACCTCAATCATTTGCTTGTAGGTCAGGTGGATAGTTGCTCACTGGGCTCAAGCCTAATTTACAATAAAGCCTCGAACTCTTAACTTACACCGTGACCATATAATCAAGGACTAAACAGTAATTTCACTCTTCCACGCGCCTTTTCCACTCGCCGGAGCCGAGAGAGCATCAACAGCTACTAGATCTGTCCGTTTTCGAAAATTTCCCAATCCACAATTAACAAACCCTAATTGCGTCAATTCATTTGATCGGTTTCGCCTTCCGATCGAGGGCTTCGAGGCAGCAATGGGTGACTTCAATCTCGCTCTTGTAATCGTAGCCATAGTCGTGTGTGTAATCGTCTTCGTCTTCAATGTATACCTTCTCGTCAATTACCAGCATCCGGACGACAAGAACCAGGCGTATTTCCCGAAATTCGTCGTCGTTTTTGGCCTCACCATTGCCGCCATCTCCATCCTGATGTTACCAGCTGACGTGGCCAACCGTCAAGCGTGTCGTCACGCAATATACAATGGCGCCTGCAATTTGACATTGCCAATGAAGGATCTGTGGATCGCAATCTATATCATCGACGCTGTGCTTGTGTTCTTTATCATTCCTTTCGCTATGTTCTACTACGAAGGCGACCAGGATAAGTCAGTTTTCCTTAGGGTTTAGATTGCGGAATTTCATCTTGATTTGATTGCTAATTTTTTTAACACTTGCGTGTCATTCTCTTTCAGGAGTGTAGCTAAAAGGGTTAAAAGTGCACTTTTGTGGGTTATAACTACCGCAATTGTTTGTGCTCTTGTGATCGGAATCTTATACGGTAAGAAATTTTAGTGCTTTCGGTATTTTTACTCTCTGAATGAAATCTGATGTTTAAATTGAGGTATTTGAGCTTTTTAATGTGTAAATATTTATGTTTGAGGACATGAACCTTAGAGTTTAGTTTTTGAATGGCAATTAAGTTTAGGGTATTGCATTGAATGGAAAAAAGACGAGGAGTTTTTCTCTTGTGTTTATCAAAGTATACGGCTTTGCATTGATTGGTTGTCATTGTATTCATTTTTTGCTTCTTCATGGTTTATCAGGGCTGGTGGGAAAAGTAGATATCTCCGTTAGGCATCTCTCTTCAACCACAGCTAACTTTCCAAGTAGTTTTCAACTCTCTAACAGTCAACCTTGTATTGGAAATGGCGCCCGGCAGGTTGTATTTTGATTTCATATGTTGGGAAATATAGGCATTATCGTTGTCACAGAATATCCCTTTTCTGTTTTTCTATATCAGATTAGGAACCTTCAAATTTGTTGCCTCCCACCATAACGCTGCTTGTTTATTTTGTTGCAGTGCTCTGCATTTCTTACAAATGCCTCCTCAGAGAAAAAATGGACTATGCGCACCACTTTTCCAGAATATGTAGTTGCTCTTGCAACAATTGTTGGATCTGTACTTTTTGCGGTACAAATGTGCTTGCAAACTTTAGCTTATTTCTCTTTCTGGTTGTTGATATTTTATTCTCCTAAACTGGGAGTGAAATTTAAAAGTCATTGCTTCAGTGTTTTACTAATTTATCATCAAAGATCAATTGTTTGCAAGTAGTAATTTATCAACCAGAAATGGTGTAAATATGTGATACTGAGGAAAATAAAAAAATTAGTTGCAAGAATGCTTGTGTCATATGAGTCTGAGTTCTTACTGATAAGTACTGTCGGATAGTATTTAATGAAGAGTTGTTTTCATAAAGCATTGAACTAATTTTGCTTATCTCTATGATTTTCAGATTTTTGGTGGTGTTGGCATTGCTTCTTTACCATTGGGACTCATCTTTTCTTTCATCAGGCGTCCAAAGGCTGTTATAACTCGCTCACAGTACATTAAGGTGGGTGTCTTCACCATAGCTGTCTGTGTCGGTTTCAGTTTCTATACTAGTATACTTTAGTAGATTCAGGATTGCTAGTAAGGTCTGATCCTCTGTATCACCTTGTAGGAAGCAACTGAACTTGGTAAAAAAGCAAGAGAATTGAAAAAATCAGCCGATGCACTCCATCAAGAAGAAAGAAGTGGGTCCAAGGGTAGAAAGTGGCGTAAAAATGTTAAGTCGGTAGAAAAGGTATCGGTCATGTATGTCCCTACAAGTGCTTGACTACCTCGTCCCTGTTGCTCAAGCTAAAACTATTTTAGTGCTAAATCAAACTTGAGTCCTTTGGCACTTGGAAATTTGCTTTTGTCTTATAGTACTTGTAAATTGGTAACTTGAGATAGTTCTTCAGTACTCTTATTGATCAATGTGATTTTAGGATCAAATTATTTTTTGGCCTGAACTTATGTATAAGTGTTGTACTTTTCTTGTCTATTATGAAGTCAAGATAACTTGGTTGATGATGGATGAAATTGGATATATATGAGAGTTTGTGATTGTCAGTTAATGTACAATAAACTTGTAGGAGTTGCTTCACTTGGAGGAAGATGTCAAACTGTTAGAAGAGATGTACCCTCAAGGAGAAAAGGTTATCTATTACTTGCTCGTAAATGCTTTTAGCAGTTATAATTTGAGCATTGCCCTAAGTTGACCTTTAATATCCATGGTTGTATTATTTTTAGGCTGAGACAGCCTGGGCATTGACTGTTCTTGGATACTTGGCAAAACTTGTGCTAGGAATTTTAGGGTAAGTGCTGGTACATGGCAAAATGATCTTGTGTAACTGCTGTATAATTTTTTTAGTATCACTTGTTTGGAAATTTTCTAATTGCCATGCACCTAAAGAAGTTTATGATAGGAGATTTACAGCATCCCTTTAAAATAGGAGATCTTACCCTAGAAGGAGTCTATTTTAATAGTTAGTATCATAATTAGTTGGTCTATTCTTGTTAGAAGTCTTATCCTAAATAAACTAGTAGGTCTATTTTTTTTAGAAGTCTTATCCTAAATAAACTGATGTAACCAGCCTCTATATAAGGCTACGTTATTTATGAATAAAGTATCAAACAAATTATCAGAGAAATATTGCTTGGAGGAAGAGACCTTGTCACGGACAGGTCTCCCACTTGCGTAGAAACATAGGGTCTTCTAAAAAAGGGAAGAACTCCAGCAAGGGAAATCAAGAAGATTCCTAGTGGATCGTCCCGTGATTAGATACTACACCCGGGACCATACCAGTTTACTGTGGCAATGATCTATATAATGGAGAATGAGTAGAAAGTTTTTTGAACACAGAAAGCCATGGAGGAAAAGAAGGAAAATTTTATCAATTGATGGTTGAAGAAAAACTGAAATTGGATAATTGAGGCATGCATGTTACAAATGTTTAACTTATACTTGCCTGCTTACATGTTGAGACTATGATTACCAAACAAGTTTTTCTATGACATTTCTTTACTGATATGTAGGTTGATTGTTTCAATTGCTTGGATCGCTCACATTATCATATATCTATTGGTTGATCCACCTCTTTCCCCTTTCTTGAATGAAGTTTTCATCAAGTTGGATGATGTTTGGGGTAACTTTCTACATTTTTCACTTTTTTATAATCACTTTCACTCTCTGTGCAACATTCTACTTCCCAGTTCTATTTTTGAGATGTATTTTGTTACTTCTTCAGGTCTTCTGGGTACTGTAGCATTTGCATTCTTTTGCTTCTACCTCTTACTGGCAGTGGTAGCTGGCGCAATGATGCTGGGTCTCAGATTAGTCTTTATCACCATACATCCCATGAAGTAATATTCTTCTGCAGTCCTCGAGCGTGTGTTTAAACTTCTCCAAATAATTGCTTGGGATAATAGCTAATTAATTGTTTGAAATGTTGCATAGGTGGGGTGGCACTCTGATGAACTCATTCCTCTTCAATGTTGGACTTATTTTACTTTGCTCCATTAGGTAAGAATCTTTGACCCTGAAATATTCTTTTTCCCCCATTTTTCAGCATGTGTTACTGATTTGAGATATAATCCAAACCAGCAAGTATTTCTGATGTTATCATCAAAAAGTGGTTGAAAGACTTGAATCCGCTCAGATGACAGTTCAAGTGCCTGTTCTGCAGCATCTTTGTAATAACAGCCATCATAACCTTTTTCTTTTTTGCAAATTCAGTGTGATACAGTTTTGTGCGACAGCATTTGGCTACTATGCCCAAGCAACTGCAGCTCAGGAAATTTTTGGCCACACATTGCAGTCTCTTCGAGGAATTAAATATTTGTACAAGTGAGTTGCAGATCTAGATAATTTATTGTAACTACTATCCTTCTTAGTCTTGCAAACTTGTTAAATCTCATTTTATTGGACATTACTTGCTCTGTTACAGGTATAACGTGTTCCAGATTGCATTTGTTGTTCTAGCGGGTTTGACTTTTGTGTTTTATGCTGCCTTTGTAAGTTTTGAAATGTATTTCTTTTGGTGATTATCACTATCTAAATCATTGATTACACTTTGGATTGAAAACTTGCTAACTGCATTGAGAATTATCAGGGATGGAGAAGGAAAAAACCAACAGGCAGGTTCCAACTTTCCAGCTAGCCACGTTCTTATTGAAGAAGAGCATGCACCTGCCTGGAGCCTTGATATCTTCAGTTCTACTGCCTCTTCAGAGCAATTTTCTTGTTTGGATGTCAGTTGCCTAGCTTTTTTAAAGTTTCAAAGGATTGGACAGGAAGGCAGACATAATCTAAGCACATTTAGTGATGCTATAAGAAGTGGAAATGTAATGGTGAGTGCTGCTGTTGCTGCTATTTGCACATGGTTCCTCCCCTTTGTATGTATTATTCTTTAATTGTCTAATTTCATACAGTGGCTTTTGAGAATGTATGAGTTATATTTCAGTGCATGGGAATGGCTTTGTAGATCGTATTTTGGTGTAATATAATGAAAGAGAGAACAAAGATTCGTACTGAGTCAATTTGATTCATTCTGATACGTGCAATATGCTTTGGGTCAAATTCTGGTTTACATTTTCTTATGTTCCGGATTGGAGCTTTACGGTATAATTTTCTAGTTGGGAACTTACTCACTATTAGATATAGTAGGCTGTTTCTTACAACAGCCTAATTGGGCATTTGATCTCAGGTAGCATATTGAAAAAAGGTCCTTAGAAAACATTTTTCCATTGTCTGCTCGGTATTGTTGTGCTTGTTTTCCGCCATTTGGGTTCTTTTCTTTCCCTTTCATCTTTTTTCTTTTCCTGTTCATCTTTGGATGCATTTGGATAGAAGTTCTATAGTTGGGAGGATAGGCAAATGTTTTATGTATTATTGCATACTCACTATGATATGTAATCCACTTGGTTTTTTGGTCCTAGGAAGGAATTAGTTGTTCTATAATGAAAAAGTTGCTACTAGAATCATAGAATGTAAAGCATTGTTCATGTGTCACTTTTTAGCATCAACAAACAGTTAACCAAAATATTAGATGAATTGATGTAATATTTTCTGTTTAGACTCTTGTAATACACAAATTTTTCTGCTGATTGAAAACTCATATACATGTTTATTCAGTGTTTTTGCTCAGATTCTATACTTAAGGTACGAATTCTTTAACTCTTTCCATCATTGGATGCTTAAATTTTGAATGGCGAATGAATCAATGCCCCAAGATTTTGGAAGATTTTTCCTTTCCTGGATGAAACTTGTGTTATTACATCCTGTATTACAAGTATACAGATAATTTAGTAAGTCCTGCAAGTCTACAAGTCTGGTACGTACCCTTTGGTGGACACTTGAGTTAGGGATGACAATAGGTTCGTGCCGGTTTGTAAGTTTGAAAGAAGTTTGATAAATCCAAATCCGAGTTAAGTTGAACATGGATCGGCAAGTTTTAGTTCAGGTTTGAGTTCGAACTTGTTTAGACATTAGACATAACCAAAAAGTGTAAGTAAGTTATTTTGAATGAAGCACATTCTTTACTTATTTATTCAATAGGATACTTCCTAACCTTTTATTTTTGGATGATTTCATAATACTAATACATACTAAACAATGTAATGAGGAGCAAAACAAGCCAAACTTAAAAAATAATGCACCAAAAAGAAAGAGACCATATTCTCGAACAGCTCCTGGGACTTGGGAGCAGCCATTGGCATTCGTGTTTTGTTTAAGGTTCTTGTTTGTATCAGTCAACTTCTATGTCTCTGTGAAAAACTCTGTCCGAGATGTTCACTCTCTTTCCTTCATGGTTAACTAGATCATACGGTGAATCCTCTGAGAATTCAGTAGGCATTGACTTCCAATACAGACTTGGCTTCCAATCACTCTCTTTGATGATCTTCATGATCTCCTGCACTACTATCTCGCTTCCTTCTGCTGAAAAATGGACTCCATCTCTGCAAATGGAGGTGATTTGAGTTCACTTGATGAAGTTCTGATCGAAATTGGAAAAGTCTAGTGTTTTTTTTTCAGTTTTTGAGTAGATGAACTTACGTGAAACACAAATCTTTCCAGTTCTCCTTCTGCTGCATTACTGTCCAGAGATCGATGGCCTTCACGTTCATCTCTTTAGCTACCTCTAAACAAGCTTGGGAGTATAATCTCAAGCTCTCATTTGTTCTAACCTCATCAATTTCACCACTGCATTTGAAAGAAATCACGATGAAAAATTAAGATTAAAGATACGAGACTTTCTTGTAGTTTAAGTAACATTGTAAAAAAAATTAATTTTTAAATTTTGTAAAAAAAACTTTTGATTATCATTGGACGTGAACTAATCAAATATTATTGATATAATGACTCAATCCAGCTCTCAAAATATTTAAATCCGGCTTAAATTTAAATTATTGATTTATATAAGATTTAATTGATTTGAGTCAAATTTAAATTAAACAGGATTGGTATGTTAGTAACATTTGATTAGACTGTTCATATATTTTTAAAGAAAATCTTTTTCTTAGATTGTTGTTAAAAAATAAATACGAAACACATGTGATATGAACATAATACGTGAATCAATCAAATATTACCGATAAAATAACTTAATTCAGCACTTGAATTCGATTCAAACTATTTAACCCTGCCTCAAAATTGAAGACAGTAGCTCAAATGTACTTAAGAAACTGGAGAATAACATTCAAAACAACCACTTACATAGATTTACAGAACTGTTCCTCATTGATAGGAGGTGCACTGAGAAAGATAATCCGAATATTCTCCGAGAGGCTCTGAAATCGTAGAGTGGTATTAAGTATACATAAACAACAACAACAATAACGACTCAGTAAATGTTCCGTTAAAATGCAGTGTCTAGGAGGTCCCAAACCATAATTTTCAGGGAATGTATATTCCTGTCAAACTCAACAACTAACAGAAGTGATGAAAGATAACATAAAGAAGCCATTAAAGCAACCTTGAGATGTTTAGCAATCTTCCTCATGTTTTCAGAGTATTCATTGAGTGGTACATGTGGTCCAAACCCAGTTGGATGAGGATGGATTGAGTCATTTCCACCAAAGTAGACGATAACAAGTGAGGGTTGAATTGGAGCATCCTGGAAATGGATGAATCACTCAAGACTCAAAAAAGGAACATTTTAATGGAAATCAACTTGATTTAAAGGCAAAATTGAGTGTCTACCTTTGGAAAGATTTGATCTATAACCTGAAGTGCACGAGCTGAGTTCCAACCTAAATATCCTCTCAAGAATACATCTGCCTGTACGAATGGTAATAAGAGACAATTATGGAGTCAACAATATCTGACAGACACAGTAACATAAATTGGGAAATCATTGTACTGTTTAGATCAATCAAACAAACCATAAAAGGAAAGTTTGTTTGTTACATGTCAATGCTCCAAAACAATCAAAACCTGTGTAGTAAATTCATAAATATAGTTATTCCTTAGAAATTTATAAGTCGAATTGTTCCACCTCGAAAATGATCATAAGAATGATACGATCTATATACAAAGATAAGATTCATAACTCGTTTCTTTACCCGGATGATACGATCTATATACAAAGATAAGATTCGTAACTCGTTTATTTACCCGGATCGAATTTTTTCCCTAAGACCCGTCATAACTGTGACATATTTCTAATACCATGAACAAGTATCCCAGACTCAGAAATCTACTCTCTTATATCTTGACACTCTCAAACTCACTGGGATCTTTAACATCAGATTGAACAAAAACCAAGTTGAATACAATAAAAAATGACTATAAAAGTGAATTACATATATATGTGTGTGTGTATATTTTTAGTTGAAAGATAATGTCTAATCATATATGAATTCACTTGAACCTGATCTGATTTTTCTCTAAAACCCATCA
>JAOSBK010000004.1:35595144-35608573 GCA_027568895.1 Erythroxylum shatona | reverse complement strand
TAAATAATATAAAATTCTTAATTATAAAATTTAAAATATTAAATCACAAAAAAACTCTCAAGATTGAATTTTTAGGCAGCCTTATTACTCCTTGGACCAGGCTATAGATTAACAGAAGTACTCTGCTTGTGGAGGCCCATACAGATCATGAAGGGCAAAGGAAATATAACTTTCTTATATTTTTATATATTATATAGTATTTTCACTTATTTGGCAGATAGGACCAAGTTACTTAAAGAAAAAGGACTAAACATCACTTTTTTTATTCGATTTTTAACTTTTTGATTTAATTTATTTTAGTAATCATTATAAAAACTTTAAAATGCACCTTTTTGTTCGATTTTTTATTTTTAGATTCGATTTATTTTAGTAATCTTTGTGGTTAAAATCAATTATTTATTAATTAATTAGTCGATAGTAAACTAATCAATTTTTAAAAACTAATTAATTTTTTTAATAATTTTTGTTCAATTAAACTTTAAATTAATGACAATCTTTTAAATATTATTTTAAATTCTTTAATTTTATTAATCTTTAACCGACTTTAATACGATGTAATATCAATTAAACTTTTTAAACTTTAAATATTATATTTTAATGATTTAACCTTCAATTTATTACTTTTATATTCTAACATGCTTTATAATTTGGTGGAAGAGACTAGAAAAGTTTTAAAATTTGACTTCCATTTATAGTTTCTGTACCTCTATTAAACATTGATCAATGGGTATTTGAAGTTGCTCTCATGTCTCAGTCTATAAAATCCCAAATGAAATAATCTCGTGTTAGAATCAAACATAAGATTAAAGTGAGTTATATATAAAAATAAGACGAATAATTTATTGTCTTAATGATTTGAGTTAAAATATGATGTTTTGATTGTACATGAGCTTACTTAGATCCGATCTGATTTTTCCCCAAATCCTCTCAAATTCCTTCAATAATATATTAAGATTTTCAATAGTAGTACCATTTGCAAGAGATTCACCCAGTGTTTAAAAAATTGAGCATATTTGACTAGTTTAATAGTGAAAATCTTAAGGGAGTGTTTGGAAATGAATGAATTGAATTTAATAATGTAATTGAATTCAATTCAGCTATTTGGAAACAAAAGAATGGGATGAATTCAATTAATGCATGCAATTGAAATCCATCTCATTTATAAATTGATTTCACTCCCCCAAGCATAAGAATTCAATTACATTGAAGCTTGAGGAACATTTGAATTAAAAACTGTTGTTTGCTGTGAGTTTATAACCAGACATTCACTAAAGTTTATATATTTAGTTTTTTATTGAGTATAATTCTTTGCCTTGTATTTCTTATCAAGAATCACTCTGTGTCATTCGAAGGTAGTGTCTTGCTCTTTTGCTCTTTTATTTTTTGAACTACTTCATTTCTCACTCTCTTGTGCTTCACTTGATTGGATTCCAAAGACTATTAATTAAAATGTTATTAATAATTAATTAACTACAATATAATTAATTAAAATATTATAATTACTTAATTAATTAAAATATAATTAATTAATTACAATATAATTAATTAAAATTAATTACAATATTTTAATTAATCAATATGTTGTAATTGATTAATTACAATATAAGTAATTAAAATATGGTTAATTAATTAATTAAAATATAATAAAATTTTATTTCTCAATATTTTTTACAAATCAACTACTGTTAATGGTAATAGTAATCATTCCTTCCTCTTAACCAATCATCATAATTATAATAATAATATTCATTGTTATTCCTGACTATATTCATTCTCATTCTAAACAATGTAATTGAATTCATTTATAATATTACTGAGTTTGTTCCAAACAGTGTAAATTGAATTTAATTCAATCTCATTAATGTAACTGAATATAATTCGTTAATGAATTAAATTCAAAGATTTCCAAACAACCCGTAAATTGACTAACTTTTCGATTTTTAATTTTCTGATTTAATTTAGTTTAATAATTTTTATTGTTAAAAATTAATCAGTTTATTAATTAATTGTCTATTTTTTTTGTAAACCAATCAGTTTGTATAAATAAAAATAGACTAATTAATTTTTATTTGACAAATTTTTAGTTAAATTTTAAATTTTTATAAATAAGCACAATTTTTTAAATTTATTTTCAAATTTTTCAATTTTATTCAATATTTAACCAATTTTATGACGTTATTGAATCTTTTCTCTTAAATTTATTATTTTATAGATTTAACTATTTTTTCCGGTTCTGAAAACATTGGATTCACCTTATATTAACAATTTATTACTGAATATTTAATTCAAATTGCTGATTTGCTAAATAACATTTTTCTGAAAATTTTGTTAAATGACTTTCTCAAAGCTAAATTGGGTTTTACTTTTTTAAGAGATCAGAATCAGATTCTCCGTTTTGATTAATCAATTTCTATGTTATTTTATTAAATTTTATTTATTTATTTATATATAATATATATAAATATATGGACGAAACCAGGTGCTCCAGCCCCTTTCTTAGGATACCTTTCTGACAACAAGCGTGGGGTTAGAAAACGCTTGGTGATGGTATAAACGTCAAACAAAACCATGCCCATGGACGTGCTTCCCACGTGACCATTCGTACTACCCGTGAAGACTTGAATTATTACACTTGTCTTCTTCCCATTTTCTTCCTCAACTTATCACTGAACTTGATCTGCTTTTAGCTAATTTACCATGTGCAGTCCCATAACTTCTGTAGAGACCAAACACTATCTTTATGTCTCTTAGCTAATTGTGATTCTTCTAGTTTATGTATTTTGTCAGGCTTATTAATAGTTTTGATGATAATTATATATTATTTGAAGGTAATGATATGGAAATAAAATCATAAGATAAATCATTCGTTTTTTGCAGAAACTTTGTTTATAAACTTTAGTTATTTATTTTCAAAATTTGGAAAGATCTTGCTAATCATATATTTCGTCAATCAGCTCCGGATTCTTCTTAACGGTTGATTATTGCAAGATATAATATTGAAGAGTCAAAATCAATTCAAAATAGAAATAAAGCAACGATTAGTTAAAGAAAAATGCATATTTAAAGAAGAGTCACTGCATTTTACAAACGAGGGGACAAAAGCCAGAATCTTTGAAATAATTCAGAAATATCAATATTTCCAAAAGTCGCATCTTGATTAAAATATCTTGTGCCTTAGAAAGTGATAATTCTTTTTGTGAAAGATCACTGAAGCTTGTATGAAACAAATTACTTTTTTATTTGTTGAAAGTTTGTAAAGGTTAGCAAAATATTACTTATGTGGAAGGTTAGAGAATCTTGAAAAATATGTATTCACAAGCTTGAAGAAGCTCGTCAAATTACTACTTAGATTTTTACGGTGAAACACTCAAGTTGAATACTTAGAGATTGAATATAGGCTTGGGTTATAAGCCGAACCAATATATATCGACTGCATTCTTTTCTTTCTTCTATTAACTTTTATATTTTCACATTATATTGTATGTGTTCATTTCAGCAAGAGGCTCTTTCACTGTTATAGTAGGATCTTTCTGTTTTCGACTTGTTGACAATTCCTTCCTTTTTAACAGACGTCTTCTTTTTATTATTTCAATAGGATTCATACTTTAGCAGACTCCTGTCGTTTGATAGACTCCTATTGTTTTTTTTTAACAAGCCTTTGTTTTTATACGAATTGAAAGTAACTTGCGAATTTTTTTTTGTTATACACAATTCACCACTCTCTTGGGTATATTTGCTTTATCAATTTCTTGTTATATTATAATGTTTTAAAAATTGAATCGATTCGACCAATTTAATAGTAAAAATCTTGAGCCGACTAATTTTTTACTTAGTTTTAACTTTTCGATTAGATTCAATTTAATAATATTTGTTGTTAAAAACTGATAAATTTATTAATTAATCAGTCATTTTTATAAATTAATCAATTTTTAATAAACCAAAATAAACTGATTAATTTTCATTTAGTAGTCTTATTTTTTAATTAAACTTTAAAAATTTTTATGAGTAAGGATAGTCTTCTTTAATTGTTTTTTTAATTTTTTAATTTTATTCCATCTCTATTTTTTAATATCTTTTTTAGTATTTCTTCCCTAAATTTCATGAGAGAATATGAATATCAATGAAATTATGTTGCCCTAATTAATTCCATACAAAATTTACCCAAAAATATTATAAGATTAATCAATGTTTTACAAAATTACAACTACCTAAAACGAAAGATGAATGAAATCACATAGATTAAGAAGTAACACTTTAATTTTAGGGATTAGGGTCACTAATCATTATGGATCCAATAAGTTCAACATCAATTTATAAATGCTTTTTTCATAAATTTATAAATCTTTCATCGATCACTTCTAATTTATAAATCAAAATATTTCGGTTAATTTTTATTTAACAATTTTTTAATTAAATGTTAAATTATTTGGATGAATAAAGGTAATTTTTTTCAATCATATTTTAATTTTTTAATTTTATTCAATTTCTAAACGATTTTGCATCAATTTCATACCGATTGAAGTTTTTAAATCTTAAATTTTTTATTTTATTGATTTAACTTCTAGTTCAATTTTTAAAATATTAAAATTAAGTGTCATGAAAGTCAAAGAAAGGATATTTTGGCGTGTAATGAACCGAGAAAATATCAATCTCATTTTCATTGTACCTTGTGTGGAACCAAAGAAGAGTTCTGCTATAACACGATGGTTTCTGTGGTTGAAGATGGTTGAGCTTGAGAAGTACAAACCATTCTTAAGTACGGTCTGATTTTGATAAGTAACTGATTGGTGCTCTACTTATATAATTCAGATAGGACCACTCCTGAGCAGACAAGTAATCTCTACCAAGAATCAGGTCAAAGAAGCAAAGAAAAACTCAGACAAGAAGTACGGCTTCAAGCTATATAGGAAATTTCCTGGAAATTGCACAACTACGAGACATATCAAATGAATAATGAGGTTGTTGTGACACGATCCACATCCGAAAAAGGATTGGTTTTTGGATGATATTAATCAATGTTTCGAGTTCTAGATTGTTGTGTTGTTTGTATGGACATAAACCGAACTGGGCAATGAGAGGAAGCTTCGTGGAAGGTAATAATGGTGAGTTCAGACAAAAGAGACGTTACATGTGAGGCGCAAAAATATGAGGTGGTCGATGCATGTTCTTCAGGATTTGTATCAAAATGATACGTTTTGTATCAAAATGATACGTTTCTTGAAGTGACAGGAGGAGGCGGAGGAGGTCCCATGGAGTTTGTGTGATGGAGAGTAGAAACTAACATTTGGCAATCCATATATGCAGCCAAAGCGGCCTCGTGTATGAAGATGTTTGAAATTTAGGGTTAGAGTTTTGTAAGAAACTTATTTGATTCGAGTGAGAACTAATTTGAGTATGAATAACTTAAAGATATCTTTTATAATTAGAGCCTTCTTAAAATAACTCGTAAGCAACCAAAAAAACATCCGGCAATCCATCTTGATGAAGACAAGATATCGAGAGGAAGTTCTTCTTTTGTTGTTTTTCCTGTCTTTTTGCCACTATGACTATCTTCAAATGCTTGCTTTACTTATTAATTGGCTAAAAGACATAAACATCATATTTTACCTAAGAAATTTTAAACAAACCACTATTTTTTAAATTTTTAAAAAAGATTATTTATATTTAAAAAACACGTTTCCTAAATTTTGATTAAAAAATAATTATGAAATATACATAATATAGACATTAATAGTCACTGAAAATTATTAATTATTGGTCATTAATTAGTCCCAATCTATAATTTAATACTTTAACTAAAATATATTTAAATATGGTGCAATCTATACATTTTCTTGATTTTTTAACACAACCCATCCTAATTTTTTATTTGTAAAAAAAGTAGAAAAAATGAGATAATTAGGCATAAGAACTAAAATATAATCTTCATTCAGCCTTACCCTCAAGAAGATGTGACCAATCCACCTGAAGAGTAGTATCAGCACCTTCTTCTTCTTCTGCTTCTTCTTATTCTGTGACAATTAGGGTTTGGTAAATATATAGGCTAGGCTTTTCCTGTGTTGCTGTAACATCATTGAGCATTAAACTCTTCACGTCAGGAAACTTCCTTGCACCTGCCCTAACTTTAGCATTTTCTTTAGAAATGAATTCGTTGCCTATTATTTGTTGTTATTTTTATTCAAATAGTTTCAGCAGTCTTATTCCAAATTAATAAAAAGGCTGTTTTATCGTGACAGTCATCAATTTATTATCATCCTCCTCCCCATCCTCAATACCTTTTAACGCGTTACTTTTGGGGATCAATCAATTATTACACCGTCAATGGATTGTAAAAGTTAGACATATTTACCGTGAAGCGAATAAAGCTGCGGATTGGTTAGCTAACCATGCCCGATCTCTAGACATCGGCATCTATTGGTATCACAACCCACCTGTGGGTTGCTTCACTATCCTCTTAGAGGATATATCTGGGGTTTCTTTTCCCCACCTAATAGCTTAATATGTTTGTACTTCTCCTTTCACAAAAAAAATAAAAATAAATAAAAAAGCTGTTTTAAAAATATTTAAGATACCAAAGGCATATAGCTTTTAAGCTATATTTCAGCTGATTAATGAGTATTAATTGTTTGACTATACTTATTTAGTTAGAAGTTAGTTGAGTTAGATGATTCAACTCAATCAACTATTTTTTAAAAAAGCTATTCCAAGTAACGTTTCAACCTATCAGCTAATATAAATCTTACTCAAGCATAATTACGTCCTCAAACTCATTTCTCATCTTAAAGACTTGATAACCATTAGGTTCTTCACTTTAAAACAAGAAAGTTATGATTGGTGTGTAGATCTTTCATAATCTCCTCAAGTCGTCTTCTCCAAACACCTAAAATTCATTGACTTGTTAATTATTTTTTTGAGAAATATTATTATTATTGTTGTTGTTGTTGTTGTTGTTGTTGTTGTTGTTTATATATAATATGTTTTTATTATAACTATAAACTTAATTTCTGTAAAATTAAATATCTAAAATTTAAATTTTTATAAAAATATTCAGCGAAATAATATTTATGTTCTTATAATTTTTTAAGTTATGATTTCATTAGTCATTTACACATAAACAACTAATCTTAAATGACTAATTTTACCAAACATCTTTAATAAACAACTGATGTTATCTACTGATCAAATTAACTGATAAAATTAACTAACAGTTAATACAATCATTTAATTATCAGACAAGCCTTTAAAATATAGTCTAACATAATTATTTTTTTTTTTACCTACGAGATGTCTTAGGAGAATCCCAACTATAGAAAAGAACCTTTAAGTTATTTATACTCAAATTATTCCCCGCTTAAGTCGGATAGATCTTTTATAGGAGGTAAAATTGTGACCTTAAGTTTTAAATAATTGTATATATAAAAGGATTCAAACTTACGATCTCATTTAAATCAAAAGAGTCCCTTATTAACAGTTTGAGGTCAGATAATTAATTATTTTTCACGTGGTAGAGATTGTATTTTTCTTTTTCACGCAAGTAGAAAAGTACGGATGTCACACTGAGGCTTCTCTTCCAGTGGTACCAAATGAGAAACTGACAAGACTTGTCCATACTTGGCACACAATATAAGGAAAATGACAACCTACCATTTCTGTCGACATCAGCTTTATCAACAAGAAGCTCTGGCTATCACATACATATATATACTCATCGATTTTGATTCGATTCTAATCAGGATCTGTCTGACTCTCTGACATGACATCTAGATTTTTTTTCCTGCTTCTTGTGGCCACAAATTTAAGCAAGTAAAGAACATCATATGTGTACAAGATGTAACATTTCTTTGCACTCGTAAGGTGGAATCACTCATTTTAGGTACTCTATATTTTAGTCTAATAAAATTGTGAAGGAGGTAAATTATGGTTTAATCTCAGTTAAGATATTAATAAGGTGGTTGTTTCTTTGGTTATGCACAAGGAGCCACCACATTAGATGAACTCTCACACTGCAGCTGCCGAGACTCGAACCTGAAACCTTTGCATTTAACTTCCTTGCTAATAACCAATTGAGCTATCCGTGCGGGCAAAGATGTAACATTTCTAATAGCCCAAGAAATATTATTTAAAAATTATTAATCCTTTAGAAAATTTTTTAAAATTATTAATCTTTAAAATTTTTGAAAATTTTTAATTTTCAATTTTAAAAATTTCCTTTTATATTTTGGTTACAAAATAATAATAAAATGCATGTAATATAAATAACATATAATAAGTAATCTTTTTACTTAGTGATATAAAATGGAGTTGCGTAAGCGAGAAAGAGGTAAATTCTGAAAGAGATGGGCATTGACACTCTTACGTAGCCTAAATGACTTGGACATAATTCATTAGAATAAAAGATAACTAGTATGATTGATCTTGTAGAACTCTTATAAGAAAAATCAAGTATGTTCAATAACACTTTGTAATTAAAAATGTTATAATTTTAATGAATTCAGAATTTAAAATGAATATACTCTCTAACTTTTAAAAACTATCAATAACTTTTTTATAATTTTGATTTTCTAGCACTTTGTACTCAAGAAGTGGATACCGTTTTGTACTGGTTGGTATATTCTATATTGGATCAAAATAGAGAGCTAGTTATATCGAATTTAAATATCGGTCGGTATTTAAAATGCCGATCAAATATCGCTAGTATTGAAAATTTTAAAAAATAAAAAGACTTTTTGTAAAATTTTTAAAATATTTTAAATTCTCCCCCTCCCTCTTGGCTCTTCTTTTCCTTTTTTCAAAGTTTTTAAGTTAATTATTTTATTTACTTCAATTTTTATAATTATTGTAAAATTTTAATTTATATTTTTAAAATAAAAATAAATATTTTTATTACTAATAATTACAAATTAAATAAAACTTAAAATAAATTATTTTAAATTTAATTTATTTTGTTTTTTATATAATATTTATTAACAAAATATTAATAAAATTTTTATTTTTTAAAAAATATTATTATTTATAAACTAATATTTGTTTTATATATTTTTTATTATTAAATCAAAATTTATTTAAAATTTATATTTTTTAAAAATATATTTTAAATTAAATTATATTTATTAATAATTAATAAATTAATTTTATAAATTAAATTAAAATTGTTATTATTATGATTTTTGGAGACATGGTTAAAAATATACAGTATAATTGTATAATATAATAATAGACTATTTTGTAATTTTTAAAATAATTCATGGATTATTTTATAAATTTAAAAATTTACCAAACGATATCAAATATTAATCAATACTGGTATAGTATGTATCAGAACCCAATTTGGTATCAAGTTTAGTGCGATATTCTTAACATTGCTCGTAACTTTTGCCGATATTTTTTTTAATTAAAAATCTAATTGTAAATTTTAAAAGAGTGCATTTGTTCTTGGTAATGCCATTTGTAATGCCACGTGTAATGTCTTGTGCGTTGTTATATTGAAATTTATAATCATTACTACAACCCAGGAAGGAACTCCTACTCCGAACTCCTTTCTTTAATACTCCTTCTTATTTAAAAAAAGTATCGTTTTAGAGAGATTTTAATTATCAAATTAAGTATCGTTCACGATTTTTTATACATGTTTATAATTTTATTTCCAAAATTATTCTTTAATTTCTCTTACATCCTAATTATACAGATTACATTTTCAATGCAATTCAACATGCAATTAATAAGGGTATATCAAATATTTCACTAATTTTTTTAATAAATGTGTATCTCCTTAAAACGACACTTATTTTAGAGAATCTCAAATTGAAAATAAGGGTATCTTATTTTGCGTTATGTGTACTCAGCTTGGTCCCCTTTTGGTTTAAAGACTTTCTTTGTACGGTATATAGAATCTCAAATTGACTTAAGAGGAAGGGAAGCAACAAATTTCAAGTCTTAAGTGTCTTTGATGAAATTGTTAGAAAGTTGACTTTCCGTATTGACTTATTTGTACGGCAAAGACCCAAATCTTCTTTACGGCAGTCAAAGTTTTGAACATTTGTACGGACAATATCTTTAAGCTCCATTGGTTGGTAATTAAAGTCAATTTGAAATTTGATTTTTTGAAAAATAAGTTTATAAGAAATAAAGATACTCACATATTTAGATATTTATAAGAATTATAATAAAAAATTGGGTGAATTTTTATTATAGTGTTTGGTATATAATAATATTTTCATGTGATTTCATTTTGATATGTGTTTCTAAATATATCCCTAAATAAAATTTGAAATCGTTAAATAAGTTTAATTTGTTATACAAATAAGAAGGAAAAATATGAACATGAAGATTGTCGATTGAAACTTCTGAATAAAACTATCCAAAATCTTACTAACGGGAAAATATAAGAATAGTTGAAGAGGAGGTAAGGTTCATAAAAGAGTTATTGTAGAGTTGAGGGAGAAGGAATTGTTGAATTGGCTAACGCATTTTTTAGATTAAATTCTTAAGGAAAGTAATCTAAATACTAAGTGTGCTGAGATTTATAATCCAAGTAAAATGCTGCTACGTTGAAACATTTTACAATTGGAAAAGTTTTTACTTTTCCAACTACTAAAAAAATAAATCAAACATGATAATACAAATTTTAGGAAAAAGAATACTTTCTTATGCAAGAATTCGTATCAACCAAACAGGGTTTTAATCTTTTCTCACTTAATTTTTTTCTAAGGCGTAATTTGTTTGGAATCTTAACATATTAAAGGTTTTAAGGATCTTTTTAATTTAATATCAAAATTTTAAAGTTTTTAAGTTAGTAATCTTTTAAAATTTGTATAAATCAAATCAAAAAGATGATTTTTACCAATTTTTTAAAAACTTGACCAAAAATTAAAACACCAAGAGAAAAAGTTTAAGGTGTAAAATATTTAATTGGTATTAGACTATCATAAAATTATTTAAAGATTGAATAAAATTAAAGAATTTAAAATATAATAAAATTTTTTTCATTACCCATTAAAAATTTTAAAATTTGATTGAAAAAGAGATTATTAAATGAAAATTAATTGATTTATTTAGGTTTATAAAAACTTATTAATTAATAAAAATTTACCGATTAATTAACAAATTGATCGTTTTAATAACGAGAGTTATTAAAGTAAATCGAACAAAAAACTTAAAAACTAAACCAAAAAGTTTGACTGTTTAAAATTTTTACAATTAAGTTGATCAAATCGGTAGGAATTTTTAATCATTAATTTTTACTAATAGAATGTGTCTATCTATCAGTCATGTTAGCCAAAAACAATGTTTTAATCTGATTTGTGCAAATTATGAAAGGTTAATCATTAAATTAAAAACTTTTAAAAATGTGACTTTAAATTAAAAATTTTGCAAAAGGTTAAATACTTTTTAACCTATCATCTCTCTTCTTTATGTATTAAACATGCAATTCACATTTTTTCAGATGCATGAGTTGATTCTCATTCTTTCATGCCATCTTTATTTTCTAACCACACTTCCTTTGCTTCCTAACTGTAAGTTATTAGGAATAGTTATCATATTACCTATTCAAGGGTCAATTAAGTAATTGGATTAGGTTTCCAAAGAAGTTTTAAATGTTTAAGCCTGAGGATTTCATTTTGAATCTCATAAAATCCCTAATTTAGATTATGATTACCTGAATATATTTCAAGTAATTTAACTTTTAATCATTAACACATTAAATAACTTATTCATATTATTATTATTATTACTACTACTACAAAAATTGACTCATTGATTAATATTAAATTGATAAGTTTTTTATCAAAAAATTGGTTAAACTAAAGTGAAAAAAATGTTAAAAACAAATCGGAAAGTTAATCGATTCAAAATTTTTATAACAAAACTACTCGAATTGGTTTGACTTTTAAAATAATTAGCCAAAATTAACATAAATAACATACAGATAATATCTAGAAAAATCATGAATCTCCCCGTAATTTGGTGAGATTGAAAACACCAATTTTAATTTCTCTCCGTCATGAAACGTTTCAAAGAGTAATCTTTATTTCCAATAATTTAAGTGAAATTAAACCGTGATTTACCTCCCTCATAACTCTGTCGAGCCGGGATGTGGAGACGCTTAAAGTGGGCGATTCTACCTTTTAAGTGCAACGAGTAATCTTTGAATGATCATCAAATGTCTACTTCAAGCAAGCCAATTATTAGAAACCAAAGAAAAGAAATTACATACAAAGTGCCATCACGTCAGACGAAGAACGAAGCTTCCGCGAAGCTGCAGCAAACCAATCATTCGTCGCTGGTGTCACACTTATTTATAGCAGTTCACTCAAAAACTCTCTTCCTGCCCATGACTGTCTATCAAGAACCAGCCAAACTTTGAGGTGGTGAAGATTTGATCCTTTTCTCTCTTGTCTGGTTGCACCATTACTATGGCATCTACACAGGAACCGTGGCTTGTGGAGAATGGAAATCTTAAGCGTTTAAGCAAGGAGACGAGACGCCGTAGTGCTCACAACATGTCATGTTCTTCTCTGAGAAAGAAATCTGACCTGACACTTGTTTCCAAAGTCCGGTGTGGATTGCTTAGACTGTTACTCACTAATCTCCAAGAAGTTATTCTCGGAACTAAGCTTTCTGTACTGTTCCCTGCTGTCCCTCTTGCGATTATCGCCTACTGTTACGGTTTTTCAAGAGTAAGTGCGTTCTTTAATGGAGTTCAAGGAACTAAATGATAAAAAGTTTCAAAAGCAAGATTTTCATGTTGTTGTTTCTCTGAAACAGCAATGGATTTTTGCTCTCAGCTTGCTTGGACTCACTCCACTTGCAGAAAGAGTCAGCTTTCTCACAGAGTAAGAACGAATTAGTTGTTCGTTTTCATATCAGAAGCAGCAGCGGAGTATTGTTTCTGATTCTTAAATCTCTTGTTTTCTTCTGTTTCTGTTATGAACAATCACAGGCAAATTGCTTACTACACTGGTCCGACAGGTACTTTGATATATAGTTTCGATTTCATCATGTCTTCTTAAGTTTATATTTAATAAAGATCAAGAAACACTTTTTCCATTGATTAACAAAAAGACAAAATTATAAAGATTGCAAACCAAACAAACCGATGATAGCTCAACCTAATTATCGAATCTCAAAACACATGACTCTTAACTATTTATATGTTAAACTTAATTTTCATATTTATCTTAAAATTTTTGTGCTATTTGCTTCCACTTCTGATTTTCTGATTTAGTTTTTAAATTTTTTAAATTTTATTTCTATTTTTAAATAAAAATAAAAATTTGTTTAATTTTTAATGTTAATATAGTTATTTTTTTCACTGATAATAATTCCATATCAGATGAACCTTAAAGATAAATTATTTTTAAATAAATAAATTTATTTAATTTCTTATATAATATTTATTAATAAAATTATGTTATTTTAATAAAATAAA
>JAOSBK010000004.1:35563512-35587433 GCA_027568895.1 Erythroxylum shatona | reverse complement strand
TATGCATAAGCAGTCCTATGCAATCCCAATCTATCCCATCCTATGCCACTTTTACCATTTTACCCTTCCAGTAGGGGATGGGATGTTACAATATGTGGTCTCTTTGGGGTAAAGCAAAAGAAATATCTAACACTAGTCATAGCAAAAATTGGCTCAGATTCGGGTTTAAGAGATTCAACTGATATCTTTGTTTTATACTTCTAATGAATTTGGGTTCAAGTTTAAGAGACTTGATGTAATTTAGGGGTGACAAAATTGGCTCGGTTTAGTTCAATTGGAACATAACAAGTTTAGTTTGGAATTTAATTTGTATTCAAATTTTTTAATTATAAAAAAACAGATTTTAAAGCCCGACTTGATCTTATGTCATTGTCAAATCTAATTGTCATACATATTTAATACACAAATTAATATAATATATAAATCAAACTTGTTCCAACAACACAACACGTAGGAACTAAGATATTAAAAAATATAATGAAGGAATTATAAATTTAAAAAGTTGGAAGAATAAAATAAAAATATTTTATATTTAATATAATTAATAACTATTATGTTAAAAATAAGTATTTTATACCATTTTAATAAATTAAATTATTAAATCAAAATTTATACTATTTTCAATTTTGATTATAAATAAACTTTAAATTCTAATTGTGTAAATTTTAAAAATTATTTTATAAAATTTAAAAAATCAAATCAGGAGTGTCCCATTTAGGTTTGTGAATCGGGTCCAACCCGATCCAGCCTAGTTCAGAGTCAAGTTTGAACTAGGCTGCATTGGGCCTGATCTGGCCCAGACTCACCCCTAGTCCCTTTTGACTTTCCGGTTGGATCAGCTGATACCGTTTTCTGTTTACTCGTAGAGCCATGTGAGTGGTTCAGGCCTGTCGAATATAAAAGAGAAACTCTACACACTACATTATACGGTTAAACATTTATACGTCCAATACAGTTTGGTCTTGGAAGTTCAAACCTCTCCAACATTAGCAAGAAAGCCTCTGTTCAAATGTCCAGTGCTCTGCAGCTGTCGTTCCCGGCGCGAGCTTTCGAGTCTTCGAGAAACTGCAGGACAAATCGAGCTCTCGGATTTCAGATTCTCCAGTCACGAGTACGGTCCGTTCATCGTGAAGGAGAAGAGCAGGAGGCGAACATTGAGAGGTTCATGTTTCTTACTTGTAATTTCGGTTTGTTTTGTTGAGGAAAAATATGGAAGAGCGGAAGTTTTCGGGTTCTTAAAAGCTGTTTGGATCTTTACAAGTTTTTTGTTTACAGTTTCTTTTAGCAACTGTAAAGACGCTGTTAACTACGGGCTTGATTTGTTCTACTTCTTGCAGGAGGACTCGGTGTGAGCAGCAAGTCATTTTGGTGGAAAGATATGGAAACGGAACCGTGAAAAGGTCTTTTGCTTGTGTTTGTTGGATTCTTGTGTTTAACTTGCAATAGATAACGAGCTTTAGGCTTGAGTTTCTTGATTTAAGTAGAAGCTGTCTGCGAGGAAATGTGTGTTTAGAGGTTCCGTTGGTTGTTTGACAACAGGTACGTTGTAGATGATGAGTCAGGATTCAAGAGTTTCTTCGAGGATTCGGTAAATAATCGGTTCGAGGAATTGAATCATTCTAACTCAGAGCTGTCTTGGCTTCCAAATATTGTGAAGGATTTTATCTTACCTGCAGGTTTTCCAGGTGAAAATGTAGATGATGTCGATAATTTACATCACTAAAGATATTGTGAAGACATGTACTTCGTTATAACGCGATGTTGAAATTTCATTTTTTGGCATTGTTGTGTAGTTGTTGTATAAGGTGTTCTAAAGACGCTTCGTGTTGAATTCACAACATTTAACTTTCTTATGATTCTTTGGATGTAGGATCAGTTTCGGGTGACTATTTACAGTACATGTTGTTGCAGTTCCCCACAAATGTTACTGGATGGATCTGCCACACATTAGTCACGTCAACTCTCCTAAAGGCATGTCAATCTAACTCAGGCCGTTACTTTGGCTTGGGTATGTTTTCTAGGAATCAAGCCTTTCTTGACAGTTTACACTTTTCTGGGCATTGGGAACTTATCAAATTTCCCACAGAATGTGGTCTTTTCATGAATTAGTTACAATTACCATGCATAACCATTGCAGGCTGTTGGCGTTGGCTCTTTTACTGGAACTTCTACTGCCGCTTCTGCTGCTGCCATCAGGTAATATACCAGTACACAAGTCTTCTAGTACATAATGTATGTAACATATATATTTGATTGTATTAAATTATAACCATAATGATTTCTCCAGATGGGTGTCAAAGGATGGCATTGGAGCGCTAGGGAGGTTAATCATTGGTCTGAAACCCTGAAAAGACTCTCAAGTGAAAAATATAATAAAACAATGTTTAGCATCAAGTGTATATGTTACTATTTCTCTTTTCTTTAGGTGGAAGATTCGGAAATCTTTTTGATGATGATCCAAAACAGTGGCGTATGTATGCAGACTTCATTGGCAGTGCAGGGAGGTCTGTCCACAAACTTTTTGTTTGATTCTTGGAATATTAAATTTGCTTACAAAGACGAAGCCAGGAGGAATCTCTTATTTTATTTTGCAGCATCTTTGATCTAACCACCCAACTGTACCCTGCCTACTTCCTGCCATTGGCTTCTGTTGGAAATCTTACCAAGGTTAGACGGTATTTGCCTCATTGTTTGCTCATTTCCTTTATCATTTTGGTAGACGGGGATACACTAGTAAATAGTAGCTGATCTATTGGGTGTTAAGACTTCCGGTTGTTTACTTAAGGCTATCAATTAACAGGCTGTAGCAAGAGGCCTGAAAGACCCCTCATTCCGTGTAATTCAAAATCATTTTGCCATCTCAGGAAATCTTGGAGAGGTAGCTGCAAAGGTAGAATTCTGCTTCTCATAATCATAAAATAGTTCATCAACCCAAATCACCTCTGTATGATGCTTTAGAAGAACAGACGAACACAATTTATTTTCACATAAGAATTCATACAAGGTGGAAGCAGTGAAGTATATACGTTACTTTTGATTCTTATGATGCTTTAGTTGTGCATGCAATTGTATTAAATTTGGTCATATATTTTTAGTGGTTTAAGGTGAAGATTGTTTAGTTGTGGCCCCTTTCTTAAAAATCTGATATCATATTGGATTATTGGGAGAACCTTTCATGTCTTTCAACTATTATACTGGCGGATTGATAGAAATTGAGTAAGGTTTAGCCATGAATTCAATTTCTCATAAGGTTTAAGCATGAACTCAATCTCATCCTTAGAAGGATGACCGATAGACTTGTATGCTGTAAACAATATTCTCGAATCAATTAGAAACTAATTCTTTCAGGAAGAAGTTTGGGAAGTAGCTGCTCAATTGCTTGGCCTCACTCTAGGCATCCTGATCCTGGTACATTTCTGTAGTTCACCAAAGTGAATATTTAAAAGTTATTGATAGTTTGATTTTACTTTAGAAGTAGCACATGCATTAAGTTGCACTCTCTTACTTGTAGGATACACCTGTGCTTGTAAAATCCTTCCCAGTGTTAACATTTACATGGTTGAGCATGCGGCTTCTGCACCTTTGGTTACGTTATCTGTCTCTTTCAGTTCTGCAGTTTGACACAGTAAGATTGTTATACAATCGAGTTCTATTTTCCCTTGTGCTGAACTAAGAGAGTTTCTTGTTGGCGAATGATTGAGCAGTGACCTTCCTTCGTACATAAATAAATTAACAAATGAGTACTTTGTTCACTTCATGGGAATGGGGATTTAGGATGTTGAGAGAAGACAAGCTAATCTCTGGGATGCAATTACTAACGTTTCCATTCTGCTTTTATTTTGTATAGATAAATCTCAAGCGTGCTCGTTTACTGGTGAAATCGCACATCTTAAACTCTGTTGTTCTAGGTAACATTATACCTTTTCAATTTCCTTGTTACTGTATAACATTTTGTGTTATGAGATTATCAAAATTAAGTTGGTATGATTGTTCAGGATGTGTAGAATGCAACAATGAAGAAAATATTTTGTCATGGGAAAGGTTCACGAAGCCACGGATTGTATTTGGTGTACCATTTGAGGAGATGCTTGGCCGTGAGATAAGAGCTGCAAAGGTGTGCATCCATTTACCCTTTTAATGTTACTTATTGGAGAAGAAAAATCTGAAAGCTTTAACCAATAATCAACCCAGTGAAAATAATAGTTTTCCTTTTGGAATTTTGGCGAAGCATTCAAATTTTACCTTTGGAAGCACAAATCTTGATGTGGGCGTTGTTCCATGATAATATCTTTTGTTTTTCGGAGTAGGTAAAGACACTGCTTCAACTGTATGCAAAGGAGAAATATCTTCTTGTTGTTAATCAACAGAAAAAAGAATTTGAGGCCTTTGTTTCTTTCAAGGTATCGCAGGCAAAAATACCTAGGGATTGCACAACTTGGTTTTGTTTGCAAATACTTATGTGATGATTTCACATTCTCTCAAAAAAAGTTTTAATTTTAAATGCAGGTGGGTGCTACAAGCATGTCTGTCTTGCAGAGCGTCTGGCAGGCTCATTGGTTACACGCGAATTGGGACAATTCTGCTGATGGCTTTGATCAGCTTACTCAAAGCCTACTAGCGATGGAAGCTAGGTTTGAAGATTTCATTCTGCAGTTGGACTTAGCTGGTTGGAACACAAAACAAATTAATCTTAAGGTTCCATGGGAAATTTCCATCAATGAACTCTACCCTGCTTGATTCAGTTGATCTTTGATTCGCAATCTCATGTCCAAACTACACTCTGCCTGAAACTATGACCCATTAACCAACATAAGTATGCAACTGGTATTGCTCTATTCACTGGAATGCTCCTTGAGCAGGTCCAGCTACATGTATGGCCCAAGTGAAAATTGAACTTTGTCTTTGCACGCCAATTTTGCTGGCTGGAAGTTTTACAAGTTTCTTGATGGAAGAAGGCTGAAACGCCTTGTCCGAAACTAATGAACCTGTAGTTGACTTTCTGATGTCTGAATTCTTTTCAATTGTGTGCAAGTCTTGTAGAATTACGCGATCCGGCAAAAGCTGAAATTGTATACAACAGTCAAGATACGAAATAGACAACAAAAGGGTTAGAGTCTATGACTTACTCTTTTCCCAAACTCTATTATCTGGTTTCTCCATGTGTGTACTCTACATTCTGTTTTGCGATTAAAAGTTGTACATTAGGTTGCTGAAGCGGTGGCATGTCCCAGTCCCACAAGCAAAACCAGTGGCGTGTCCGGCCTCTGACAATAAACGCTCACAGACACCTCGGGATTGAATTGAAATGACTTGAAAGCTGTACATGAATTGGCCCGACCCAGATGGGCTTTATTTGCATAAAGGTACGAGACAAAGCCTAATTCCATGTGAAAGTGTTTCTTGCTAAAAAACTAGACGTGTCTTATGTTGCAGACAATTTGAATTGATGGAATAGACTTACTTAAAAAGAAAAGGCTCAGTAGAGCCTCCCTTAAGTTGTGCCTGAAACATGCTTTTGTACGTAATCTGAGTCAGGTTTAGAGATTCTTTACTAAAACCCACAAGGAGCAAGTGTCCATCTCTGTTCTCGTTTTACATGACCTTTTTTAACAATATCTGTCTGCTACAGTGCTACTATTGTTCCCTATATCTTAAAATAAACTTTGCCGTTTTCGTTAATCCATGGTTTTAAGTGTTGTGTCGGTACTGCAAGCAACTAATTTGTTGCTTCTTGCTTTACAACTATCGGCTGGAGGTTGGCATGTCATAATCGCTTGCATCAATAATTTAAGGTCTAGTATATCTCTTAGAGTATTCTTTTGTCTTCAATCTTTCATTTTTAACTCGGCCATACCCTTCAAGATTCGCCTGTGAAAATGATCATAAAATACACAAACCAATTAAGAGAAACTGTTGCCGTTAGGGGTTATATTCAAGCGGTTTAAATTAAATTTTCAATAGCATTTTAGTTTAAAAGGTTGAACTTTAGTAAAGCTGAAGGGTTTGTAATTCACTTTCACCTAAAAAAAATGATAGTTGAGAATAAAAAGACATCAAAACTCTCAATTTAAACTTAATGTTGGAGTTGATCTACTTGTTCGATGAGTGGTTTATATTAGATACATAGTTTACAAGTTATTAAATATTTAAAAGCGTATGCATTTGGTTGTTTGTAAAAGCAACAAAGAAGACAAGAAGCACATGTTTAGCATACCCTTGAAATGGCAGAATGCGTAACTATACAAAACAATATAAAGGAAAAAGATTTGCCCTACCAAGTTGCTGCGTCTATTTCTGATCTACTTAAGCTGATAGAATCTTTTTATGTCGTTTCTGAGCATATGGATCATTTTCTGCTGTGATTATCAAAATCTCTTAATGAAATTACCTTTTATCTTCTGCTATAGTTGCACTTAATCGGAAGAAGCCAAGTTTTCCACCCCATTCCTTTTGGTACAAGTCTTTTGGTCACTTTCATATACTTTTCTAGTGTTGTGCCCAATCACCAACTGGACAAGTATTCCTTCTCAATTGTTACTGAGAAAGAAATTAGCTATACATGCATATGTCTAAATATTTACATTCTTATCCTTTTTAGATCAGAAATAGCCTCTTTACAAATTACAAGTAAGGTTACGTACTATTGAACTTTTTTAGATCTCGTGTGTTTGCGAAATTGTTACTGGATTATTGTTATTGTTATTGATATTATCTTTTTAACATCTCGGATTATAGTAGGACTATGAAATTTTTTTCTTGATTTGAGTCCGACTCAATGAGTATATTAATCAATTATGATGTAAATATTAAATAAGATAATATTATTTTATTTGAATTAGTTTAAATGAGTTCAAACTAATTTTCTTGAATTTATATTATGTTAAGCCAAAATTACCATCCTATGGTAACATATGTTTTTGAGGTGGTGAGTGTTAAAACTTACAATGAGCCTACGGGCTCATATGAGAAGAAAAGTTAGACTACATACAAGTCTAAGTGAGGATTCATCCTAAAATTAATTGGTGCTAGGTGGAGTAATCCATTAGACTAATATGTTAGTCTTCTTTCCTCTCTTTCTTTAATGTGGGATAAACTTTCACATTTTATATTTCAACAATGAGAACCTGTCTTGTAGGAATAAATTGAACAGATATGCATCCAGGATCGATTGTATATGTGTGGAAAAATAAAACATACATACTTGATGATTTGTTATATTCCACCGTTTAAAGAACGCAGTCTCGTGCCTTTTGTTTTTCTGTCAAAAACGTCGAGAGTATGTCAAGAACCAATGTCTCTACAAAACGAAATACCCAGAGTCTCTCTCTTGTGTTCAAAACGTTGCCTTATATATATCATCTGTAAATAACTACCGATAGAAGTTATTCACGCCAGATGACCATTTGACCCATCATGGGTGTAAAACATCATCATGTCTTGTCTACTGAATTTACTTATTTCAATTGTTGATTGGTTTTAGCATATTATGTTACAAAAGCAATCTTCTTTGCACCTATTTTCACTTAGTGGAATTGATAATTAATAGGGTTACTGATTCTAGTGGATTGGTGAAGCTACCAAGAGTAGAAGACAGAATTCTAGTCGATCTAGCTTAAAATAATTAGGAAATGATCAATTATTTAGTATATGGAGACGGTATCTTAACCACCATAGTATTTTAATTTTTTAAGCTTGACCATCGTTAAACAATAGCTAAGCATCTCAATTTAGACTAAACAATTTCAACACAAATACTTCCTTATATGAACCCTTATTTTAATGTATCAATAGTCTCTATCTTTTGGTAAATACTAAATAAACGTTCTTCATCACACAATAATCATAATTATACTCATAATTATCTTTTAGGGTGTACATTAGATAAAACAATATCTTAAAAATCGTAATCCTACTTCCACTCACCAAAGAGAATAGCGTAACGCTTATATCGTTCCTTCTGAAGTGATATACAAAAATGCCCGTACTGAGAGTGTCGGCTTATGGGCAAATGTTTGTTGATGCGAATATGAATTGAATCAAATTGAAAGATTGAGTTGTCGACGGTTGCTAAAACATCAAAAATTAAACTGATAAGATAAAAAATTTAAAATTTAAAAAGTTTAATCGATATTAAATTATTATAAATTGGTATATATATAATAAAGATTAAATAAAATTGAAGAAAATACTATCTTTCTTCTAAAAATTGAAATTTAATTAAACAAGACACTAAAATAAAAATAATTGACTTATTATGATTTATAAAAGTAGATTAATTTATAAAAATCGATCGATTAATTAATTTATTTTTAATTATTATTATTAATTTAAATTTAATTGAAAAATTAGTTAATTTAAGATTTAGTTAGTTGGCGATTCAATTTTTAATAATTGTATATAATATTTTGTAAATAATATATTTTAAATAAATAATTTAATAAATTAGCTCTCATTCTAATTAAGTCTACTTAGGTAAAGTCGAGTTTAATCATATCAAATCTTCTGTTTTAGTTAATTTTTTAATTTTATTTTATTAAATTTCATCTATATATTTACATGAGTGTATACAATAATGTAAATAAAAATTAATAAAACATGACATAAACAGAAAAGCTATTGGTTCGTTTCTGCACCAATAACAGCACGTCGCGCTTTTGATCTTCAAACATAATTACATAACCAACCCAAGTGGGGCCCGCGCTTAACGGTTGGACCAAACCGTGCATGCCCTCCACGTGTGAGAGATTCTTCACTCTTCTCTCACAAGTGTCCATGACGACAAATTTGGTACTCTTTATCCACACTCAAGAGGCATATAGTCTCCATACTACCACGTCATTGCTGTAGGTCACTATCTAACACTTTCTCTTTTTCAAAATAAATATTTTTTAGAAGAATTTTAATTATTTAAAATAAATTACCTTTTAATTTCTCTCACATCTTTATTATACAGATTATATTTTCAAGACAATTCAACATGTAATTAATAAGGTATATCAAATATTTTGTTAGCTTTCTTAATAAGTGTGCATTTATCTAAAACGACACTTATTTTGGATAGGAGAGAGTAAGAGTTTGGATCCTTTGTTTAATTTTATAGTGTCTTATTCTGTCCTACAAATCTCAGTCATTTATTTATATAAATCTTTTGTAAGTCTTGCATAAATAAATAAGAGACACGCATAAATAAATAAGAGAGATTCATAAAATAGAATAAGATACTGTAATATTAAACAGAAAAACTTGACCCTTCCAATAAGGCTTGACCCTTCCAATAAGGCTTCACTGTGAGGTAAGGAAAATCACTGACATGAGAGCAATAGAAATATCAGGAAGAGGTGAATTTATAAATTTCGAGGCAAAATATGAAGGGTATCCTGGTAAATTCATGGGTTATCTCCGAATCGACATTAAATATGATAACAGAGGACACAGGGATGTCCATAACTAAACAGTATTCGACTTGGACAGTGTTACTTGTGTTTCAAGCGAAATAGCTCACGCCCTTCATGTCTACCAGTTTCTAGTTGGTTCGATTTCCCAAAGGGTCATCTTTTTGTAATGTTTTGAGTTTTTTTTGTTGGGAAAGATTTGATCTTTTTTGGAGTTTGATTAATGGGTGAGGTCTGAAAGTGTTGGAAATTGTGGAAGAGAACATAAAAGGAATGCGGAAATCGTTCAAGGACTCTCTCAAGGCTCTTGAAGCTGATATTCAGTTTGCCAATACCCTGTAATTTACTGTCTTTTGGCTCTAGCTTCGTCATGTTTTTTTTTCTTCTTTTTCTCTGTTATGTCTCCTCTTGGTTTTCTGAGTTCGTCTTTTCTCTACTTTTTCTATGAGTTCTACTCTTGTTTGGGTTCGAATTAATTTCTAGTTATTGAGATCTAAGTGGGGTGATGTGGGTATTTGTTTTTGTTAGGACTCAAAGATGTAGTCTTCCTTTTTTGGTTTGTCTAGGCATTCGACTCAAATCACTTTGCGGATTGTTTGATGATTGGTCGAGGTGTAAAATTCGATCAAGGTATCTTTTCTGATATCGAGCCAAGGTCTGCTTGATCCGGGTGTCGGTGAAGATGATTCGTGCAAGTTTAACTCAAGATTTTGTTGTACCCAGATTGTTTTGGTCTTTTCCTGGTTGTGTACTGGGAGAGAGGGATGATTTTGTAAGAGTGCGAAGATGGGGGCTGTAGAAACCATGCTATCTACTAAGCAACCTTGGACTGTCCTTTCTCTTTTTTATCTTTTTTCTGTTCAGAGGTTCTGTCATTCCCTGCAGATGAATGAAGGACTTGGTAGCTGTGATCATTCCTGAGTTTACTTTTTGGTTACTGTGGTCTTGGTCATAAGCGATCCATGCAAGCTCTTTTTATCTTACATAAGCTTTTAATGACTATCAGCATTAGACTGTGGTAGATTTTATTTTTGCGAGGAACTCAATTACAGTTAGTAATTTGAGAAAATTGCAGAACCCACCAATAAGTAAGACAACAAATGAATCAAAACCATGTTTGTCTTTTCACTGACATGTCACCTATGAAAAAGATCCCATGTGGTCTAGCTGAATATTGTATGAAGATGAGAACTGATGTTATTAGATTCTGTTCATGATATCTTTCTCTGCAATTTCTTATTGTATAATAGTCACTTTGGTTGTGATAATAACGTACTTTTTACATGTTCTGACACAGGGCTTCTGACTATCCTACTGAATACGATGGTGGCTGCCTCCAGATGAGATTGTCCTACAGTCCTGCAGCTCATTTTTTCCTCTTTCTTGTTCAGTGGACTGATTGTCACCTTGCTGGTGCCTTGGGATTCCTAAGGATTCTTATATACAAGGTAATCTGTTTAAGTGGCAAATATTTAACCTGATCCTAACATAAATACTTATGAATTCAAAATGCACCACAGGCCTATGAAAATGGAAAGACCACCATGTCCATTCTTGAGAGAAGAGCTAGCTTGAGAGAGTTCTATGGTGAGTAAGTTCGGGTATTGTTTGGTCAGTGATCTAGTTCTCAACTCTTTTGAAACCCTCTTGGCAGGTGTAATATTTCCCTCATTAATGCAACTCCAAAGAGGAATTACTGATGTGGAAGACAGGAAACAGAGGGAAATTTGTTCCAAGTTCAGAAAGAAACTTGACATGGACAAAGGAAAACTCTCTGAAATTGACATGGAAAGAGAAGAGGAGTGTGGGATTTGCTTGGAGATTAACACCAAGGTCGTATTGCCAAAATGCACTCATTCTATGTGCATGAAATGCTATCGCAGTTGGTAAGCTAATCTTGCAGAACATGTAATTCATACTTTGCTAGATCTTTAGCCTGTGACCATCTTACTCTCTGTCACTAAATCTAATTGCGTTAAGAATTTCATCTCTTCATACATTCATAACAGCTAATAGGAAAAGTTTCAAGCTTGTTCAAAGTTAAACAAGTCGAAGAGTTCTCCATTTCTGCTTGAATTTTAGTTGTCAATTGGAAAACATTGAAACGTTTTGAAATGTCATCAGGCTTGCAAGGTCTCAATCTTGCCCTTTCTGTCGAGACAATCTGAAAAGGGTCAACTCCGGTGACCTGTGGTTATACATCTGCAACAATGAGATTGATGACCTGCCTTCAATCACTAGGGAAAACCTGAAGAGATTGTTCATGTACATTGATAAGTTACCTCTCTTGGTTCCTAGTCCAATGCTTGTTACTCAGGATCCCAGATCCCTTCAAGGATAGATAGATTGACAAGGTTCCAGATTTTGGTGTATAGAATTTGCTTGATTGTGTACATAAATTCTAGTTTCCTCTGGTTCAGGAGTTCATTTTAGGAATTGTCAATACACGTGGGTTTTACTGATAGCTTTGGATCAAAGGTCTAATCTGATCTAAACCACAATTTTTGTTATCTTTGTTATCATTTATGATCTAAAATGTTGAAAAAAAATACTTATTATAGGTTGAATAGGATGCAAAATGGTATTATTAGATAATATGTGAAGTTAAATTTCAGGGATTAATAAAAACTAATTCTAATTAGGGTTTAATATGTTACTTAATACTATAAATAAAATATGTTTAGAGAAGTTTAAGGAGTGGTTAAGCTTGAACCAATTTCAAGAAAGTTAGATTAGGTTTATGAGAAAATTCATGGATATATAAGAAAATTGCTTAATGAATATAAAGAAGAAATTAAAATTAAATTCATTCGTTGGTAAGTGACAAATAGTTATTAAAACGTTAGAAAAAGAAGTTGTGTTTATTATAAAAATTTTAATGTTAATAAACATGTTCTTATTTAAAATCGTGGATCTTTTCATAAATTTATATAAGCTTAAATAGAAATAAACATTTTTAATGTTAATGAATATGATTTAATATATATAATTCTTAATTAAAATTATGAACTTTTTATAATTTTACAAAGCTTAAATTTAAGTTTAAATACCAACTTATGCATATATTTTTACTCCAATTTATAAAATTAAACACAATAAAATTATAAAGGAAAAAAAAGAGATTTTGTGTCCATAATTTATAATTTATAGAATTAGTCAAAATCTAAGAGATCTCACATGCAGAAGTTGTAAAAGGGTTGAAATATGAGACAAAGGAACTTGCTAATATGCAAAAGCACACAACTAACAATTGAAAATAGAGTCCACAGAGAAGTTGATAGTTCATGTTCCTGTATAAATGAGACTAACCAAAGTCATCATCAGGAAGAGACAACAAGTTTTCTGCTGCTCATCAATATATTATGTTTTTCCCTTCCCTGCATCAGAGATCACCACCTTCTATACAATCCAAAATCAGGAAAACCATCCAACTTCAATCATCATCTTCATCATCATCATCATCATCTTCTTCTTCTTCTTCCTCCTCTTCCTCCTCTTCTTGTTCATCTTCCACCACTTCCTTCTCTTCCTCCTGCTCCACTTCCTAGCAGAAGATGAACCAAAACATTAGAGTATAGAATTGGACATGAAGATATTAAAGCAAAGGTATAACATATTAAAAAATGTCTAATCTTTTAAAATTTTTCTAATTCAGTATTAAAACTTTTTAAAGTTTTCAATTTAGTGACTAATTTTTTTAAATTTGTATAAATCAGGTCAAAGGATTATTTTTGATGAGGTGTTATGCTTAATAAATGCCACCTGAATATCCATCTATTAATTACATCAGCAAAACTAACATTTTGAACTGAATTGTTAAAGTTTAAAAGGTTAGTCACTCAATTAAAAATTTTAAAAGCTTAGACATTGAATTGAAAAAATCTCAAAAGGATGAATACTTTAATACTGATTATCTCTAAAGCAAATGTTGGATAACTATGGAGACAACAGAACAATAAGATCATTAGTATACACAACAGTAAAAGCCTTCCCGAGAAGTGGGATCAGAACATAAAAAACTTTTAACAAAACCAGTCAAAAACTAGGTCCAAACAGCCAGTTTCTGACCAGAACAAGAGCATTTGTTATTACTGGTTCTTGATTTATGTCATGAAACCTACGAGTAGAAATTGCAACAGAATGGAGCTATAGTATACTTATAATCTCAGCTACTTGTTTGAAAACACTCAGAAAAGGAAGACTATTGGTTAATCACTTGTACTCTAGTCCAGTTGATTCTATTGAGTTCAATAAGTAAAAATGAGCACCTGTTTCTTGTTGTAGGCATTCATGAGCTTCCCGTACTCAGCCTTCCTCTTTGCAGCTTTAGCTTCATATGGAGCCTTCTCCTGCAGAACCAAGTCGCAGAATTCGAGTTATCGGAAAAGGACCACAGAGCTGGACAAATATAAGTCAATACCCCCCAACTCGTTCCTACGACCTCTTTAGAGACATATGTTGGAGGTAAACACTCATTTCCAACATCAACAGTTAGCTAAAAAGAAGCTTCAAGGACTAGATCTAGATCAGCTGCTAAACAGATTGCCGGTACCATAAAATCATTCTTACTTAGCAAGTTTAGATCGTAAGTTCCAAAAGCCTTCCATTTAACAACTTTATAAAGATTAAAACTTACATCAGGTAACATTGACTTCCATTTCTGTCCTCCAGCTTTGCCAACCTTCAGTTATCAAACACAGAGATTAAGCTAAACTAAACCAATCTCGTATCTGACACAACATTCTAAATCGAGACTGTCACTAGGACAAGTCTAGAATACTGCTTACTGCTGCAACAGATGACACATTTGGGTTTTCCTTCTTGAATGTCTGCCTAAACTCCTCCCTGAAAATTTTATTTGGCATGAACATATAGATATTCTACAATACCAGTAACAACAGAAAACTGACTACTGTGACCAATATCAAATAGAGAGGTACATACAGGAAGACAAAGAAGGCACTAGGAGGCCGCTTTGGTTTGTTTGGATCTTTCTTGGCCTTTTTATCCTTGTTAGTCTTTCTCTTGGCACTCTTATTGATCGCAGCCGCAGCCTTCCTTTTTCCGATCTTTCTGAAAAGAATAAAGGTATTATAATCTGAAGGTGGCTGCACCCTCAATTCAACTTTATAAGATTAGACATGATAAGTTTACTCAAAGGGATAGAGAATCCGTAGTTGAGTTTACTCGCTTCCGAGGTAGCTACTCATTTTGTATTCTATTCCTTTTTGATGACAATAGCAACAAAACATACCCTTTTGAAAGGATCAACTCAGCTCATAACCAGACTTAGCACTCATGTAAACCAAAGAACAATGAACTAACCTGTCATCAGCAGGCTTCAAAACTTCCCCTGAAACCTTCAATGTCCCCTTGCCCTTGGCTGTCTTCATTGTTGATTGAGGATCCCTAGTCAAGAAATTTAGATAAAATGAGAAATTTTCTGCATCACTTCCACGTGTAAAGTTTTAACCCAAAATCAGCAGAACATGAGCTTAGAACTTGTAGCCAGGACTCCAACCATAAAAGTCAACGCAAAGTAGAATACTAAGTACGAAGTCACAAAAACCCTTATCAGGCCAAACGCAAAAAGCAATTTTGAAAAGGACAAAAAGAGCAACAGTTCGACATAAGTGTACAACACTTAACTTACCAGTAGGTCACACTGTCCATAGATTCTATAGGTAAGATTTTCAGTAAGTGAACACAAAAACATGAAAGTTCACTAAGAGCTTAACTATATATTCATAAGACTGAAAGCATCGACCCAGGACACCAACGGAGTCAGAGAGACAGATTTCGGCACATGGGTCAAGTGAAAAGACTCTGAACACCAATTCACTACACGTTCTATGAAGAATTTGGACTCGACACTGATTGAAAAAGAAAAAGAACTGGACTTTCGTGGGAAATCAAGCAAACAGCTCAAGAATAAAGAAAACAGCGATCTCTCAAATAACCCACCACGCTACATAGCATAAAAGAGGAAACAAAACCAACAAAGAAGAAGCCATCGAAGAACAAAACAAAACAGAGCACTCTGGAACCAGTACATGGAAAAAAAAATCGAGAAGAATTCATCAAACCCAAAACTTTCAGCTACAAAACGAAACAAAATCATTAAAGAGGAAAAATTTTAGATAATCAAATCTTAGAAAATAAAGGGGTACCTCCGAAAACTGCGATCCCTTGTATAAGAAACAGAGTAGAGCGAAACAGGGGAATCAGCACAAAGGGATAGGGCGAAACAGAGAGAATATTGAAGAACAAAAGGGGAAATGGGTATGACTGAACCTAGAGGCACACAAATCCGGTAAAAGTGACCGTCTCAGCCGGTAAAATTTAGGTCATTTGAAGCCTATCGACAAGTTACAACGTACAAGATTAATAAAATATATTACTAGATATTTTTAAAATTAATAATTATTATTAATGTTACTGAAAATAATCTCGCTATTATATAAGGAGACCTCTTTATATTTCACTTTAACGCGGGACTTCAGACTGGGTGTGATGAATTGTTATTAATGTGTATATATATATATATTTGATTTCCTTCTTACTTATTATATTATTTGAGTATTTACCCTTATCCTCTAAATTATATAGAAAAATCACTAATCTATTTAAGGTTCATTTAATTCTATTATTTTTAACTATTATTAATATATTTTAATTGTTAATAATAAAATAATATATAAATTTTGATGCAAATGAATTTTAAAATTTTTGTATATAGAATTTTATTTAGTTAATTTGTCATATTTTATTAAAAATATTTATTTGTATTATTATAAAACTATTATGTTTAGAATTAAATATTTAATTTTAAAATAGTTTTCACTTGATAAAAAATATTTTGAAATTGGGAAAATTGTGTTTTAAAATATTTTAAGTTTAAAATATATTTATTAAGTAATTATTAAAATTAAAAAAATTAAATGAATAATGTTATTAATTTATATTATTTAGATTATTTATTTAATTATTAAAAATTCAAATTAAACAAAATTTACTGAAAATAGTAAATCACAAAGATAATTTGTTTCTTTTTGTTTTCACTATTTATTTAACTTTTGTTTATGGTAATTAAATTGAAAATTGGGATTAAAAGGCAATTTTTGGGGTGCTCTTAATGATTGCCTATAAGTTATCTCATACACTCAATGACAAGAAAGATATTTGTGTCCGATCGCACAATTTGACACGTGGCTCTAGTTTTTGGCATTGAGCATTGTCTTTTGACCAATGAGAGTCGGGCTTTGACCATTCAATTGTGGGCTTTAGTTCATACAAAACATTGGGCCTTGAGAAAGAAAAGATAATTTATGTTGTTAAGTAGCCGCAACAGGGCCCAAGCTCTACCAGGCCCAAGGCAGTCTTGCCTGAGCTCGAACAGGCCAAAATCTTTTTAAAAAAATTATAGTCTCAAGTCGGACAACCCAAGCCCAAGTCTAAACTTAGCTCGAGACCTAATTACTTAGAAAAGTTAGAATTGAGATTCAATCAACTTAGACTGACTCATTGACTTCATATTAAGTCAGGCCGGGACTCAATTATAATACTTTTCGTTAAGGTTAATGTAATGAAAAATTGATTATTTTTGTCATCATTCATAGATTGGATTGTCATTTTTTTCCTTTTCTAAGTGAATATAAAATTAAGTTTTTTTTTCATTCAAATGATCCAAAATCAATTTGAGCCCGATTAAATTGGGCCCGACCCGACCCGACCCGACCCGACCCGACCCGACCGTTATTTGCTAAACCTAGTACACTCACCCCACTTATGGAGCTTATCCTTTACTACATGAACAAATCTAGTGAAAGAACGTCTCCTTCCAGCCACATAAAAATCTCTCCACTGACATGGCCCCACATTCAGATAAGGCGGAGATAAGGCCGATGCTTTTCCATCCGTCAGATAGATACGCCACTTGATCCAAAGGACAGCATTGGCCTCCATGGATAAACCATCGGGCTTTCATTAAAGCTACACCAAGTGAAGCTCTTTACCGGTCATATTCACCTCTTTCTATATTCTACTCTTTGACATCCAACTCTTCGCTGCACTCCGACCTCAATCGCTGCAATTACCATGGCAACGACCGCCTCCGCCTCCGCTGCTGCCGCCACCTCCTCCTTCATGGGCACGCGCCTCCCTGACGTGTACTCCAACTCCGGTAGGGTTCAAGCTCGGTTCGGTTTCGGTCGCAAAAAAGCAGCCCCAAAGAAATCATTCAAACAAACCACCTCCGACCGCCCACTGTGGTACCCTGGAGCTAAAGCACCGGAGTGGCTCGACGGTAGCTTGGTCGGTGATTATGGGTTCGACCCATTTGGGTTGGGGAAGCCAGCTGAGTACTTACAGTTCGAAATCGACTCTTTGGACCAGAACTTGGCCAAGAACTCGGCCGGAGACATTATCGGGACTCGAACTGAGTCTTTTGACGTGAAGTCAACTCCGTTCCAACCTTACAGTGAAGTTTTTGGGTTGCAAAGGTTCAGGGAGTGCGAGCTCATTCATGGAAGATGGGCTATGTTGGCTACTCTCGGTGCTCTTACCGTCGAGTGGCTCACCGGAGTCACCTGGCAAGACGCCGGAAAAGTAAGCTAGAGCTCGATATCGAATAAGATTCTTCTTATACCTTAGTTGTAACTCATTATCTGTGTTATGGTTGTTTCAGGTAGAGCTCGTTGAGGGTTCCTCGTACCTCGGACAACCTCTGCCATTTTCGATCACCACACTGATATGGATCGAGGTTTTGGTGATCGGATACATTGAGTTTCAAAGAAACTCAGAGCTAGACCCAGAAAAGAGGCTGTACCCAGGAGGCAAGTACTTTGATCCACTAGGGTTAGCTTCTGATCCAGAGAAGAAAGCAACTCTTCAACTTGCAGAGATCAAGCATGCTCGTCTTGCCATGGTTGCTTTCCTTGGCTTCGCCGTCCAAGCTGCTGTCACCGGAAAAGGACCTCTCAACAACTGGGCGACTCACTTGAGCGATCCTCTTCACACCACCATTATCGATACCTTAGGCTTCAGCTCTTAATTGAATATACTGATCTTTAACCCTAAAGAGTGGCTCTGAGAATGCTTTTTCTGGGACATGATATTACACGCGATGTCTTATGTTGTAAAGATCGTATCATTTGAACATGTTAATGTTACCTTCGGCTACTACAAATTACCTCTTTAATCCACTACGCTGTGGCTGCTGAACTCATTGTCTTAAGGCTGGCCAAACCATCCGGCTCGGTCCGGCTCGGTTGGCACTAAAGTTAACAAATTCTATTCGAGTTGATTAAGATCCGAATTTAATCTAAACTTGATTTTTTCAATAAGATTTTTTAAATATTATTTTGATTAAAAATGTTTATTAATTTTAAAAAATTAAAAAACATTTTATCAAATTTGGTTCAAATTCATTATCTTCGGGTTGTTTAAGATTAATCGAATTCAAGTTCAATCGGTATTGCATTCAAGTCAAGTTTTCGGGTAGAACCCGATTTGGCCCGTTGCAACTTATAATTGTCCAACCGGGTTTATATTGCAAAGAGTAGCCAAAATTGTAATTCTAAGATTACAATTCTAATAATGCCCAAGTTCGAGCCCTAGCAGCTTGGACCTAGGACAGCAAGCTCGAGCCTGACTTGCCCGACCCCAAAATTTTTGTAAAATAAAAAATACAAAAACGATATTATTTTATTTATAATGATCGGGCCTCAAAGTGTCAAGCTTGAGCAATCGAGTTTGGCCTAAGATCCTATTTTTAAAAAATTTAACCTTGAGTCTAACCTGCCGACTTGTCAAGGCAGGGTGGGATGAACTGATTCTAAACTTATTTGTTGTCTAATTTCTAAAAGACCCTATTTTTTCCTGTTCTGTTGGCGTTACCCATGTACACCATGCAGACGGTTCGGCTTCCGCGCCGTTTGTGTGACGACCTGAAGAAAATCATGCGCAACTTTGTCTGGGGGTCCTCGCCGAATCACCAGAAGATCCACCTGGTCAATTGGGAGTCAGTCTGTCAGCCGAAATCAACAGGCAGGCTGGGCATCAAATGCATTTGGTCTACCAACGATGCGCTTCTAGCGAAATTGGGTTGGGGAGTGGTCACCAACCACACGGCTCTCTGGGTTCGAGTCCTTCGGGCGAAATATTGGATAGATACAACCCAACTTCCCCTCACGCTCTCCAGGCCCGGGGCGTCGTCAGTTTGGAAAGGGATTTCGGCGTCCTGGCAATGGGTCCGGAAAGGGGCCAAATGGGTTTTGAGGAATGGGAGACGAGTGTTCTTTTGGAAGGACAATTGGCTAGACGGTTGGAGGCCTCTTATTCACGTGGCTTCCTCTTCGATACCGGATCGTCTTAGGTTGGCTACCGTTACGGACCTCCTTACTGACGACGGAGGGTGGCGCTGGCCCGAGTTCCATCAGTACCTACTGTCCACAGTTTGTTTGGCGATTGCGGAATTGGGCCCTATCGATGGGAGTAGCGGCGAGGATAGCCTACAGTGGGGCCCTACCCCTCACGGAGCGTTCACTGTGGCTTCTGCCTATGAGGTTATCGAGGATTCCTCTATGGACAACCGGCACAGGCTGTGGGAGATCATCTGAAAATGGGCAGGCCCTCAGTGCATTAGAGCGTTTCTCTGGCTTGTTGCCAAACGCAGACTCCTGACGAATCACCAGAGAGTGACTCGACATATAGCCCTCGACGATAGCTACCCTCACTGTGGGCAGGTTTAGACCACTGCTCATGTGGTTTGGGACTGCCCTCGAGCTCAAAAACTCTGGAGCCATTTTTCCCAGGAGGTGGTGGATAGGTGTTTCTTCCAGCAAGAGGTGGACACTTGGATGATGTGTAACCTCACTAACCAGACTCCAGTACAGCAGGAGGTTTGGGCTTTTGTTTTGGATGGAGGAACAGCAGCATCTTTAAACCGTCTTTTGTTTGGCCTGATGAGGGGCATAGAGTTATTTTGGATTACGTGGGGTGGATCGCTCGAGCCAGGATGATGGAGAAGTGCGTGTTTCCGACCCAAGGCTTACCGGTGGGTTCCTACGTAGGGTGGACAAAGCCCGAGGCGGGTTGGGTGAAAGTCAATTCCGATGGCGCTATGAACCCCAATTCCAAAATGAGTTCTTCCGGAGGTCTTATTCGGGATTCCACTGGGGAGTGGCGTGGTGGTTTTCAGCTTAAACACGGGACAGGGTCTCCGTTGACCGCGGAGTTATGGGGGGTGCTCATGGGTCTCACACGAGCCTGGGACCTCGGCTATCGTCGAGTGGTGATGGAAGTCGACTCCCTGGAGGTTATTAATCTTCTTTCTGCCCCTTTTGGTATTCTGACTGAGATTTCTGATTTGGTGACAGATGTCCAGCAACTCTTGAACAGGGAGTGGACGGTTCGGATGCAGCATGTTTTCAAGGAAGGCAACCAATGTACGGACCACCTTGCTCGACTAGTCGGGGTGGGCAGCCTGGGTCCCTCTATCCTTCACAAGCCCCCCTTTAGAATTCAGGAGCTCCTCCGCCATGATGCGCAAGGCATTATGTACCCCAGAGTGTTACATTAGTGTTGTAGCTTTCTTTTGTAATAAAAAAGACCCTATTTTTTGTCATTCTTTGAAATAATTAAATGTTATTTTATTTCTGACAAGAGATATGAACACGATAGATGTAGGAATGTGCTTCTAGCCTGACCCGGCCCGATTGCGAGCCTGACGGGTCACAACTGGGTCAAGCCAACCCGGCCCACTATATATGTTTTTTAAATAAAAACATTAAAAAATGATGTCGTTTTTGAAGTAATAGTTGGGCCACAGACTGGGCACTCATAGCCCGATTAACCCGGAACAAAATTGGGCGGGCCAAATTTGACATTTCTAAATGGATGCTATCACTTAGCATAGTTATTTGAAAATTTACCTTTATAGTAACTAATTCGACTAGAATTTTGATATGTTCTATTTTTATATTTAAAATTTAATACGAAATAGAATTATTAAAATATGTTGTAATATTGAGCAATTAAATTATTTATGTGATAAAATAATAAACATGTTGGATATTTTTCATAAAGTTGGACAAAAATTAATTGCATTTTATCGATTTTCAATAATTTAATAGTTAAGTTACATAAATTTGAATCGAATGAAGATAATAAAGTAACCAAATAAAGGATCTAAATTAATAGGTTGAAATCCAGGAAGAAAGTGGATCTCAATCAGTGTAGACTGAACCTATATCAGGTTGTAACGAAAAAGTCCGATGTAAAAGCTATATAAAAAAGTTAAGGTCTCATGCAGTTGCTCATATCATTCGTAAGCATCAAGACTCTTTGGCCCTTTAAGAGAGCTTACGTTTTGATAAAATTGTAGAAAGACGTTAACGACGTGCCGATGAGAAATTTTCTTGAACGTCCCAGTGAATTTGAGCTCGTTACGGCTTCGAAAAGTTCCTCCAAACTTATGCTTCATCTATTTTCTTTTCATGAAAGATCCGAGTACGTGATATAAAACAAACACAATCCATCTTCTCCATTACAACTTCTAGATTGAAGAATTACTAGGTGGCTGTGAAGAATGGTGAAGAATCTTCTGTGATGGGGAAGACTGTAAAGTGACAAGCTGACTCTATCCAGACGTTGGTCCCCTTGACAGAAGCAAACTTAATTTTTTATATATAACTTCAACTAGCTAATATTTCCATTAAGCAACCTGAATTTATCAGTGATTCTCTATACTCTGCTGGAGTGATTAACCTTAATTAACTCGGAATGACTTTGGCCTGATGATGCTGTCGAAAAAACATGTTTCACGCCACTTCTTGCACTGTTCTACCATTCTCACTCTCTTTTTCTTTATGATTGTATGTCATTCATCTGCCACTAATGTTCCTGTCAGGGAAGAGATCGAAGCAATGGCTCTGTTAAACTGGAAATCTACTCTTGACAACCAAAGTCAGCTGGTGCTATCTTCTTGGACTCGAAGTAGGCATTGTAAGTGGAAAGGAATAGCCTGTGATAGCTCTGGAAGTGTTGCCTATTTCAACCTTTCACTTCACGGTTTGACGGGTACACTTCAAAATCTCAACTTATCTTCTTTCCCTAACCTCAATTGTCTTGATCTGTCCCTCAATCCATTCTATGGATCCGTATCATCTGGTAACCTTTTCAAACTTGTCCTGCTAGATTTGTCCTACAATCTTCTTCATGAGAATCTTCCCTCTAAGATTGGAAAGTTGGCAAATTTGTTATACACTAGACTTGGTGTCAATCAGCGTTCCGGTTCATCTTGAAGAGTTAGGCTGGCTAACATCTCTCAAATCTTTTGATTTATCCAGCAATTATTTCACAGGTTCCATCCCTTCTATTCGAAACTTGACCAACTTATTGCGCATTCATCTAGATGGAAACATTATATCAGGATCTATCCCTCTGGAAAATGGATTCCTGAAGTCCCTGGAAGTCCACTGGCAAAAAACAGATTGACAGGACAATCCCCACGTCTATTGGAAACAACAAACTTAAAAGGTCTTGCCATGTTTCAGAATAGACTTTCAGGATCCATCCCTGCAGGAATAGTAGAAATTAAATCCCTGGCCGATCTAAAATTGTTCACCAATCAACTTTCAGGTTCTCTTCCCCCACAGATGAATAATCTTGCACAACTGATAAATTTGCTATTGTTTGAAAATAGGCTCACTGGCCGTTTAACATATGCATGAGTGGCACACTGAAAAATCTCACTGTAGACAGCAATTACTTTACAGGTTCTGTGGCCGTAAACCTTAAAAAACTGCAGCAGTTTGGTTAGAGTCAGTCTCGAAGGGAACCAACTTACAGGAAACGTTTCTGAAGTCTTTGGCATATATCATCAGTTGAACTTCATAGCTTTGAGTTCCAAAAAGTTTTATGGCGGGATTTCTCTTAACTGGGGACAATGCTACAATTTAACAAGATTGAAAATCTTCAACAACAACATCACTGGCCAGATACCTCGAGCACTTGCAATGGCAACGAGGTTACAATATCTTGACCATTCCTTCAATCAGCTAGTAGGAGAGATTTCAAAGGAATTGCAGAACTTGACTTAGTGTTCAACCTTTTGTTGAATAACAACAAGCTTTCGGGAACCATTCCTTTGGAAATTGGGACGTTCTCTCTTCTCCAATATCTTAATTTGGCTGCAAACAAACTTGAGTGACTCCATCTCTGGAAAATTGGGACAGTGCATGAAACTGTTGGATTTGAATTTGAGTATGAATAAATTCACGAACCATATCCCACCTGAGATCGCTAATTTGAATTCGCTTCAGACACTTGATCTTAGTCAGAATCAGTTGACAGGAGAAACTGTTGGTTTATGCCCTACAGCCAATCACTTTGGTTGTAGTTTAGTGACAAATTATTTAAAGACATTCTTTATCTTGTACATGTTTATATATATATGATAAAGTCCATGGGATAATTGTACATTGCAAATGAAATTATAATGAGATTATAATTATGAGGTTCATATTG
>JAOSBK010000004.1:35525386-35563412 GCA_027568895.1 Erythroxylum shatona | reverse complement strand
TTAAGTACATGCCTATAGGATGCCCATGCATGCTTCTACCTACCAAAAGAAGGAAAACAAACACAACTCTTACCTTATCAAGTTGCAAGCTCTCAACTCTTCAAGTATCTACTTCCATCTTCCAAACTTTACTCACTTCCTTACCCCTCACCAAAACTCACGATAATCACTCCACCTCCATACATACCATCATATTTACAAGGCTTCAACTTGGTCTTGGATATGCTTAAAGAAAAAGCAAGCAAAAAGCAAAGGAAGGTGGAGGAGAAGGAGGCAATCGATGGAAGAAGGAGAGCACACCTTCGGATGATGATATTTGTTTTCCACTTTCAAAGAACCCTTGTATACAACTTTCAAGGTGACTTTCCAGCACCATCTATTATATATATATGCAAAGGAGAATGAGAAAGTCGTAGATGGTAACTAAAATAAGACAAAATTCATCAATGAATGGGACACTTGGCCTTTAACTTGGGAAAGAGACAAAATAAGCTAATCCAATGTAATTTAGTACTAATCCCAATTAATCACTAACCATGGCTCTAAAATAATTCCCTAACATCATTTTTCCACTAATCTCTTGCCATTAGGCAATCCTGTTCAGTATGGAAAAGCTCACTCGGTCAGTCAGTTGGAATTTTCCGGTCCGGGCAAGAACCCCGAAAAATTCCAGAAAAATTCCTAAAAATCCCTTAAAATGAAAAACAATTTATGGCGCACTCAGAATAATTTTCCCAAGACAATTATCCCATAAATTTCACAAAAGATCTCAATTTGAAACCTAAGCCGGGAAATGTCATGAATGCATGTATACTATGTGCATATACAAAACAATCATCATTATAGAGGCTATATGGTGAATGTTCTTGCCGAGACATAATTCAATACTCCTAACCCGTCCCAATTTACTAAACTACCATTCCCATTGGTGATGGGATGTTACATTGCTGCTGCAATTCTTGAAAAAATAGTGTCATGCATTGCATGTTGGAGAATGAACAGTGTTTTGGCATCCCTCTTCTTAGTTTCCTTCATTCTACTATGTGTTTCTTCATCTGGTTCTAGTATATCGATATACCCGTATTGTGCAAGTCCCATAGCTCCTGAGACTTGAGTAGTGTTTTCACTTCTATACTCCACCACGCATACTTCTTACCATTGAAAATTTGTAAGAGTGGCTGTGATGAAGAAAAACCAATTTGAGAAGAAAAACTAAGTGTTCCCATTATCTTATTTTATACTTGCTCTCTTAGTTTATCACTCAGTCTTGTGTTGAAATATGATTCAAAATATCTTACATTTATTGAGGATAAATAAGTCTTTTCTTTTAGGTTTGAATGAGTCTTAATTTAGTTGTGTTTTGTTCCTAGTCTATAGGTCATTACTGAGCCCATGGGTAGAGAGAGCATTTTGTTGAGTTTGTTGATTTGAGTCTGTAAAGTGCCTGTAAATAGCACTGTTTCTATTGAATAATATATATATTGTAGTATTTTTTTTTATTTATTACTTTGTTTTTCATTTGTACTCTTTTATGTCTATATTTTTTCCTACAATTTTGGTATCAAAGCCTGGTTGGTTTTTGAGTGAAACACATGACTGAGTGATAAACTAAGAAAGCAAGTATAAAATAAGATAATGGGAACACTTGGTTTTTCTTCTCAAATTGGTTTTTTCATCACAGCCACTCTTACCAATTTTCAATGGTGAGAAGTATGAGTGGTGGAGTATAAAAGTGAAAACACTACTCAAGTCTCAAGAGCTATGGAATTTGGTAGAATACGGGTATATCGATATACTAGAACTAGATGAAGAAACAGAGAGGAGATTGAAGAAAACTAAAAAGAGGGTTGCCAAAGCAGTGCTTATTATCCAATAAGCAGTGCATGACACTATTTTTTCAAGAATTGCAGAAGCAACTACTTCAAAGGAAGCTTGGTCAATACTGCAGAAGGAGTTTCAAGGTAATGCAAGAGTCCTAGTGGTAAAATTACAATCACTAAGACGAGACTTTGAAACTTTGATTATGAAAAATGATGAATTAATAGTTGATTTTTTGTCAAAGGCAATGTCAATAGTTAGTCAAATGCGCTCTTATGGTGAACAAATTTCTAATGAAACAATTGTTGCAAAAATAATGAGGAGCTTGACACCAAAATTTGATCATGTAGTAGCTGCTATAGAAGAAGCTAAGGATTTATCGATTCTTTCAGTTGATGAACTAATGGGGTCCCTTCAAGCTCACGAGTCAAGAATCAATAGAATGGTTGAAAAGCATGAAGAAAAGGCATTTCAAGTGAAGGAGGAAACAACCAAACATGAAAAAAAATGATCATTCGGCATGTCCTTATTGTAGAAAAACAAACCACCCTCATTATAAATGCTGGTGGAGACCAGACATTAAATGCAATAGATGCGGTCAATTGGGACATATAGAGAAAGTTTGTAAAAATGTCTCACAAAAAGATGCCAATGTAGCAGCTATGGTCCACCTTCGAGGAAATGATGAGTTATTCTAACATACTATGCCTACATCCATATCAGAATATGTCCCATGACAAATATGTTTATGCCTATGACCAGACAAACAACCATGTTTATGTTTATGCAGAAGAGATCTGTACAACCATGCCCATACCAATGCCTACATTGATCACGACATTTGGAATCAACGGGGAATGTTAAAAAATGATTCAAAATATCTTAGATTTATTAAGTATAAATAAGTCTTTTCTTTTAGGTTTGAATGAGTCTTAATTTAGTTATGTTTTATTCCTAGTCTATAAGTCATTACCGAGTCCATAGGTAGAGTGAGCATTTTGCTGAGTTTGTTGAGCATTTTGCTGAGATATTGAGCCTATAAAGTGCCTATAAATAGCACTGTTTCTATTGAATAATATATCTCTTGCAAATTTTTTTATTTGTTACTTTGTTTTTCATTTGTAATCTTTTATGTCTCTATTTTTTCCATCATTATAAACATATTCAAACAAGTTTTTGATGTTCTGTAAGAAAAAAGTTATAAATCTACATAGGATACTCATCAACTTCATCCCATCTGCCTCCCGAAAAAAAAAGGAATTGAGTCAATTCGGAAAGAGCTGACAAAATTTGAGAGTTCAAACACCTTGAGCAAGGAATTTCATAGCAGAGTTCTGAAATTCTTTGACAGGAAGTGCAAAGTTCAGTTCTTTATGATATGGTTCTCACCACCAATGTCTTTTGGAGGAAAAGCCATGGAGAGTCTTTTCAAAGCTCATCCTAATGGGTACTTAATGATTCTATCAAAATCCGTGGAAACTGAATAAGGTTTCAGAATCCTAAAACCATTAGTTGATCTTGGCTTTAAGATTGCAGCAGTTACACCCCATGTAACCTTTTTGTTGAATAATACCCTAGCAGAGGCTTGGTTTGACGAGCTGAAGAAAGGCCACAAAGACCCTGCAAAATTCCAATTCTCCATAATCTATCAAACTTATCATAATCGCAACTTTATATTGATAGGATTTAATTCCTTAGGGCAAAAACCATCACCTATCATATAAACAATCATGTCAAATCATTAAGAATATTTAGATATGTTGCGGAAGCATACCTGAATCCACGAGAACAACATGATTCATGAGTCTTGCAGTTATTCGTCTTCGAAGTCAATACGCACGTCTATTTTCTCTCAAGAACCGTCTCTCTTTTGACTGATGGGATATTAAAAAGACAATCGTTCATATTACTTGGGGACCATAACCCTAATACTTTATATAATTAGCCTTATTTCTATTTTAGCCTATTATCAAATAGAAATCAGACTATTAGGTCTCTCCACATTAAAGCCCATATTTTTTAGATGTCATATAACTCGAAGTTTTTAACCTTTATACATCACTTTAATCGGGCTTAACCTTATGATAGCTCATATATAAAATTAATTCATATATATATGTACCCACACGTCGGATTAAAACCATTAGTTGATCTTGGCTTTAAGATTGCAGCAGCTACACCCTATGTAACCTTTTTGTTGAATAATATGTTAAGAAGTCACCGACATCTCTCTTGATCTCTCTAGAGTCTTCATATTATCCTATATACATAAATAATATTTTATTATACAACTCTTCCATAATATTTTAGAATAATATCTAGAAAATTATAGAAAGCCTTAAAGTCAATTGTTGGACAAGACTTATGGAATATTATTGGTGGTGACAATACCACACCACCCACAGACACAAAACAATTAAATCTATGGAAGATTAAAGCCAACAAATCTATGTACGTAGTATCTGTGACATTAAGGATGGCCTGCTTCACCGCATCAAGGATGCAAAAACACCTAAGGAGGTATGAGACAGTCTAGCAACACTGTTCACCAGGGCAAATGACACAAAGCTTCAATGATTAGAAAATGAGCTCCTATCAGTCTCACAACAAAATGTGTCGATAAGTGAATATTTCACAAAAGTTAAATCTCTTTGTGAAGAAATTTCAAAATTAGATCCTCAAAATGCAATTACGGAGACTAAAATGAGGAGAGTCATTATTCATAGCTTACGGCCAAAATATAATGTTATTGTCACTGCAACTCGTGGTTGTGCTAAAGAACCAACCCTTACATAGTTAGAAAATATTCTTGTCAATCAAGAGACCTTAGACAACCAAATGTCTAAAGTCTCATTAAAGGATGAGGAGAGAGCCCTATTCAGTAAGCAAAGGGCATATAAAGGAAAAGGCAAGGCAAATTTGTTATGGGACGTGGTGATGATAATCTAAGGAAGTCGCTAGATGGTCGATGGAGAAACAAAGAAAGAAGATGTTCTCAACAAAGGGGAGCTCTGCAAATTCGAAATAATGAAGACAAAAAGTACCGATGGCATAACAACCACAACTACAATTGTGGCAAGAGATGACACTTTGCTAGGGACAGCAGATTCAAAAGAGTTGAAGGCAATGCTACAACCTCTAACTAGAATGATAGGGCCAGTGAAGAAGAATGGGATTTTCAAGCATCTGTAGCAGTATAAGAGAATGTAGAGAATGCAACATCTTGTATGGCTGAGCAAATGGAAGAAACTGCGTTCGTAAAGATGAAGGATAAGCTCATCAACTACAATGATGATTGGATTATTGATTCCGGGTGCTCCAACCATATGATAAGAGGTAAAGAAAAATTGATCAATCTAGAATAATATAATAGAAGACGGGTCATTGTCACAGCAAATAATTCTAAGCTGCCAATCACTCACTTTGGCCAGACCATAATAGCGCCTCAATATAATCCTCACAAGGTGGAGTTGAGCAATGTCTACCATGTGCCAAATATGAAGAAAAATTTACTTTCTGTTTCACAAATCACATCTTCAAGAAATTATGTAGTTTTTGGTCTAAAAGATGTTAAGGTGTATCGAAGTTTAAAGTCAACAGGTACACCCATCATGGAAGGGCAACGCTTGCAGTCTGTCTATGTTATATCCGCACAAATGGCATATGTAAATAAGACAAGGAAAAAATGAGACACCTGATCTGTGGCATGCAAGGCCTGGGCCTGTGAGTTATCATAAGCTGAAGTCAATAATGAATAAGTCCTTGCTTAAAGGTCTTCCTCAGCTAGATGTTCGTGATGATACAATATGTGCTGGATGCCAATATGGAAAAGCACATCAACTCCCTTATGAACAATCAACATACAAAGCTAAGATGCCGTTTGAGTTGATCCACTATGACGTTTTGGACGACTGAAACAACCATCCATTAGTGGATTTCAATACATAATTACTTTTACTGATGATTATTCAAGGTATGTATAAGTTGACTTTATGAAAGAAAAGTCTGAGACATTAATCAAATTTAAGAAGCTCAAAGAAAGAGTGGAAAAAGAAGTAGAGCGAGGAATTTTATGCCTTTACACAAAAAATGGAGGAAAGTACACATCTAAAGATTTTTCCTACTACCGACGAGAAAATAAAATTCGTAGGCAATTTAGTCCCCCGAGCACCCCACAACAGAATGGGATTGCTGAAAAGAAGAATCGTCACTTGGCATAAATATGCAGAAGTATGCTACATGCCAAAAATGTACCACCTAGATTTTGGGTCGAGTGTATGAAAATAACAGCACACGGTATCAACAGATTGCCTCAAGCTCGACTGCAATTTATCTCACCATTTGAAAAGTTGTGGAATATCAAACCCACATTTAGTCATTTTCGAGTCTTTGGTTGTGTTTGTTATGTTTTTGTACCAGACCACCTGCGGAGTAAGTTTGATAAATAAGCAATTCGATGCATATTCGTGGTATATGACAGTGAACGAAAAGGGTGGAGATGTTGTGATCCGATAACAAATTGATGCTTTGTATCTACAAATGTGGTGTTCAATGAGGCATTGTCATGGTGATCGCCACAAGTTGTTTTGTACATGATTATAAAGCAATAGAGGAATAGCTACAAGAAAGAGTTCAAAGGGTCGTCTGAGCTTCACAAATCACATGAGTTAGTTGAAGAAGTAAGATCAATAGAAGAGTTGGTAGAAATTAGTAACACATCATCAAAGAGAAGTCCATGGCAAACTGGAGTACATCGTACAACCCCTGAAGGAGAAAGATCAAGTCAATTAGAAAAGCTAGAAGAACAAGGAGTTCTTCAACAGTCTTTATGCAGGTCAATTAGGAAAAAAAAGGTCAGATCTAAAGTATGCAAATGCAACATTAATGAAAGAAAATGATGTAGTTGAGCCAACAAGCCATGAAAAAGCATCACAAAGCTTAGACTGGAAGCAAGCAACAGATGAAGAAATTCAAGCATTAAGAGATAATTAAACTTGGGACTTAGTGCCACAACCCAAGAATGCACGACCAGTTTCTTATAAGTGGGTTTTCAAGGTAAAGAGACGACCTGACGGAACAATTGAAACGTATAAGGCAGTTGCATAAGCATTTTCTCAGGAGTACGGACTAGACTATGATGAAACGTTTAGTCCGGTAGCAAAGATCACAACATTATGTGTCCTGTTTACCCTTGCAGCTAATAAATCTTGGAAACTTTGGCAAATGGATGTAAAGAATGCCTTCTTGCATAGAGAACTGGATAGAGAAGTATATATGGAGCGGCCTCAAGGATTTGAAAACAAAGCTCATGCAGGCTATGTATGTAAACTAAAGAAGGCCCTTTTTGGGTTAAAGTAAGCGTCAAGGGCATGGTTTGGTGAGATTGCTGAATTCTTAATACAAAGTAGATACACAATGGCTTTAGCAGAGTCAAGCTTGCTCATGAAAAATGAGAATAGAAAGTTGGCAATAGTGCTTGTCTACATGGATGATCTTATCATTACTGGTGATAATGAAAAACAAGTTCAGTAGATTTGAAGTAATCTCTCGGTGCGTTTCCAAATGAAGGGACTTGGTGAGTTGAAGCATTTTCTTGGACTTGAAGTAGAACGAGTCAAAGAAGGATTATTCTTATGCCAACAAAAGTATTCTAAAGACTTGTTACATAAGTTTAGAATGCTTGACTGTAAACCAATTTTCACCCCAATGGAGGTGAATATTAAAATTTGTTCAGAAGAAGGTCACGAGTTAGAAGATCCAACAATGTATCGACAGGAAGCTTGATTTATCTGACAATAACACAACCTGACATAGCATTTTTTGTTGGAGTGGAGCAACCTCCTGGTGTAGCAAAAGACAACCAACAGTCTCTTTATCAACTACTGAGGCTGAGTACCGTGCAGTAGCAATGGCAGCATAAGAAGGTGAATGGATAAAACAACTAATGGTGGATCTCCATCAATCAATGGACTATCCAATGGAGCTACATTGTGATAATCAATCAGCAATACTTCTAGTGAAAAATTCAATGCTTCATGCAGAAACCAAGCAGGTAAAGGAACACTATCACTTTGTTCGGGAAAAAATACTACAAGGACAAATCGAGATGAAATATGCAAAGACAAAAGACCAAGTTGCATACTTATTTACCAAAAGAATCAACAAAACAAAATTTGAAGAATTTAGAAAGCAACTTAGTATGAATTCAAAAAAAAAAAGAGAGTAGTCGGTTAGGGGGGTGTTAAGAAGTCACTAACATCTCTCTTGATCTCTCTAGAGTCTTCATATTGTCCTATATGCATAAATAATATTTTACTGTACAACTCTTCCATAATATTCTAGAATAATATCCAGAAAACCTTAACTGTAAGTGTGTGAGCAGCATTAATGAGTGAAATGAGGTGTGTGCCGTGAGTGAGTGGAGAGTTTGTGCCAATGTTGTTTGTAAAATATTACAATCAATATATTGTATTTTGACTTTTGAGTTTCTTTTCAGTTGAGTCCTCCACACATCCCGACAAAAATCAACATAATAACCCGGCAGAGGCTTGGTTTGCCGAGCTCAAGAAAGGCCACAAGGACCCTGGCAAAATTCCAATTCTTCAGAATCTATCAAACCTTATCAGAATCGCAGCTTTGTATAAGTATGGAGGTGTTTACTTGGATACAGATTTTATTGTTCGTAAAAGTTTCACAGGGCCCAAGAATTCTGTTGTAGCACAAATTGTTGATTCATTACTCTTCAAGTTCATGAAGGATTTTGTTTCAAATTTTGATGGAAACATATGCAGATACATTGGCCCTTATTTGATCTACAGGGTAGTTGAGAAAGTAGCAGGACTTTCAGGATAAAACTTTTCTGTCTTGTCACCTATGGCCTTCTATCCTGTCGATTGGCAGAACATAGGAAGATATTTTAAGAAACCAGAAAACCTGAAAATTTCAAGATGGGTGAACGGTACACTACATGAACTAAATGTGAATTCTTTTGGGTTGCACCTATGGAATAGAATCAGCAGAAAGTTTAACATTGAAGAGGGAAATGTTTTGGCAAGGTTGATCAAAGATCACTGCATCATTTGCCAATTCAGTTGAAAATCATTGCAAATCATCTGCAGTTTGATGGATTGACAAGTGGCAAATCATCTGATTAACTAACTAGCAGTAGTATTCAAAGAATAAAAGAAATGTTCCCAGAATCTGCACCCAAGAAACAATTCCTGTCACTCTTCAGGTTCCAGAATCAGGATAAAGTACTGAATCTCAGGACTTGATTACTGCCAGAAACCTTTTCTTCCCTTCTTTCCTTCTTCTGCAAGTTTTTATCTGTATGTTTTTTTATCATTGGGGTTCAAGTTCCTTCTACGTATGGCTGCAAATTTACAGACAAAACTTAGAATATTTTACCACAGATCTTAATCCTGATTCTTCTCAATCTCAACCTGAACCTGAAGCACTTAAATCTATGAAAACTCAATCCTGGCAACCTCCTGAAAGAACTTTTTCTTCTCAACTTGCGCCTGTTGTTGACAACGTGGAAGTCTCCATCCCTGAAGCTAGCATCAGAAGCAAACTTAGCTGCTGAATCACTTCCAAGCTCACTAGAAGTTCCAATCTTTTTAATGGCTGACCATGGATCAAAGATATCATTATCTGTATCATCACTACCCCACAAAGGTATAGTCTTTATTAATGGTGAGCCACTATAATCCTGAAAATGGGTCGCCAAAGTTGTGTGCTCCATTTCGAACAGTCTCTTCAAAGACATGCTTCCAACTTTCATCAAATCCAACAAGTTGCTGTTTCTGCGAGAAGAAGAGAACGAGGAACAAGAAGCAGCTGAAGTGGACAATGAAGAAGAAGAAGAAGACCAGTACAAGGATTTCTGGTACTCTATGATCTGTCTTATCCTTTCCTTTTGAGCCTCTGTGTTGATGAATAAGTAGCTGTCTTCCTCATCCTTCTCTTCTGTTATCTCTGATGATGGTACCATGAATGGAAAGATCTCTTTTTTTAGCTTAAATTGTGCAGAAAATCAATGGACACCGAACAGAACTTGAAATTCCAGACATGAACAAAGGGAAGTTTGAAACAATGGAGCATTCTTCAATAAACAAATTAATAAAAAGCCGGCTCTGAAGAACGTGTTGTTTTATCTTTTGTTTTGGGAAAACCTGGCCGTTTAGAACATGACAAACTGGGAAAAAGACAAAAAATAGAAAGACTAATTAGTAGATAAGCCCAATGTTTTATAAGTTGTTAAACGAAAAGATAAGAGATTTAATTAAAAACAAATAATAGAAAGACTAATTATTAGATAAACTCATTGTTTAAAAATTGTACTGAAAGTTAAATCGATAAGATAAAAAGTTTAATACCATTATAAAATAATTAAAGATTAAATAAAATTAAAATTTTTAAAATATGATCAAAGAAAAATGCACTTAATCATTAAATAATTTGAAATTTAATTTAAAAAGATAGTATTAAATGAAATTAATTAATTTTTTATTTACAAATATTGATTAATTTACAAAATTGACCTCTTAATTAATAAACCAATCAGTTTTTTATAATAACAGTTATTAAAGTAAATTAAATTAAAAAATGAAAATCAAACTAAAATGCCAACCAATTCAAGATTTTTTTAATTAAATCAACCAAACCGATTATATTTTTTAAATATTGAACTGAAAAAGAGTCTACAAGGAGTGGTAATAAATTGTGTCGGATTTTATCTCAACATTTTTCAATCCAAAGTCAAATGAATGAAACTTTTTGTAATGAGTAATAACAAAGACATACTTTTTCTTTGGTAGGATATTGCTAACTTTAAAAAAATACTTTTGATATTTTAAAATATTTAATAAATATTGACATTATTAAATTTTTTATTAAATGTCTGTTAAGTTATTTTAACAAAATTTTAATTTTAATGCACGTGAGAATATATTTATATATTTAGGTCATAACCAATTTATTACTAATTTATTTCTTATCTTGTATAATTAAAAAATACCTGTCAAATTAATTTTAAATATTTTTATTTAACATCATTGGGTTAAATTTGGGTTGTTTTATAATATGGTTAAATTAGGCAATTATGAAAACATTATTAATCAATCATATAACAATCTCTTTTAGGAATGGCAAAAGAGTTTGGTCGGGCCTGCCCAAAGTCTATAAGTTAGGCTTGGGTTGAATAATGACAAAACAACGTCGTTTTACAAATTTTTTAAAAAATAACAATTCAAACTAGGACAAAAGGGATAAGGTCATCCAGGCCTAGCCTGATCTATTGCCATCCCTAATCTCTTTTAAAATAATTTGTCGAGTAATTAACACAAGCTTTTATTATAAAATTTTTAATATCTTGAAACATTATTTAAGTAATTAAAAATAAATCTTTTGAAAAATAAAAAATTTGAAATAGAATTGAAGAAAGAATCTATCCTTATTTATAAATTTAATGAAGTTGAATGTTACATAAAAATTAATTAATTTTTTATAGTTTTAAAAACTTGTTAGTGTACAAAAACTGGTTGATTAATCAATAAATTGATTAATTTTTAATAACAAAAGTTATTAAAATAATTCGACATGAAAGCTTAGCTAATTTAAAATTTTGTAAGATCAAATCAATCGGACCACTTTGGTGTTTTAATCATTACTTAGAAGTTCCAATTTTTCAATATTAAAGATGATAATAGAACCACATTAAAGATTGAATTTATTTGATAGACACATCTCTAAATTCCCCTAAATTAATGTTGATAGATCACGGGATGACGACGATGATGATGCAGAAATGTCTTCCTATCATCACGTTTAGAATGTTTAAGACTTCTCCTACTGTATATAGTACCTGTAAATCCCCAAGCTTTTACTTGTGAGGATAGGAAACTATTCTGCTCCATGAACGCTCTCATAATGAAAGTGAAGAAAATTCCTAAGAAGATGTTCAATTACAGACTACTTAGTCGAGCTGCGAATTCTCAACTATCATCAATCCTGATGTTTGCAGTTATATTCTTCATAATCTGCTCTGACACACTTGTCTCCATTTTTCCTATGTACCCATCATCACAAACAAGCGAAGAGATCTTTGAAGCATCACAGGTTACTTCCAGGAAGCATCAGATTGATGAAGTTGACAGGGAAGCTGTTGATACTCTGATTCCTCCTTTTAACGCTACGAAAGGAGAAAGAATAGCTTGGTTCAGGAGGAAATCGCCAGAGCTTGAGATCCTGAACTCAACTGACTTGAGCCAGAAATTCCATGGTCGAGTTCTGGAATTCTTCAACAAGTGCACTTTCCAGTTCTTCATGACGTGGCTCTTACCAGCTGAGACATTTGGGAAAAGAGAATTCTTGGCCATGGATAGCTTATTCAAAGCTAACCCTCATGCCTGCTTAATCATTGTGTCACGGTCTTTGGACTCCATTGAAGGGTACCAGATCCTGAAACCAGTACTTGATCGTGGCTTCCAGGTTCTGGCAGTCACACCTGACATACCCTTCCTTCTAAATAACACACCAGCAAAAGCTTGGTTTGATGAGATAAAGAGTGGCAGAAGAGACCCTGGTTCGATTTCACTATCTGTAAATCTTTCCAAACTTCTCAGATTTGCAATACTATTCAAGTATGGAGGGATCTACTTAGATCCAGACTTCATTGTTCTGAAAGATTTCATGAATTTGAGAAATGCGATTGGGGCACAAAGTGCAGATCAAGTTACTAATCAATGGAGGAGAATAAATGATGCTGTAATGATGTTTGACATTAATCATCCTATTCTAGAAGATTTCATAAAAGAATTCGTCAAATCTTTTAATGGAAACAAATGGGGGCAAAATCAGCCTTACCTAATCTCTAGAGTCGTTGAGAGGGTCGGAATTAAACCCGGTTACAACGTCACAATCTTGCAGCCTCGGGCATTTTATCCTGTTGATTGGACGAAGATTGACAGGCTCTTCAGGAAGCCAGCAAATAGAGCAGAAAAAAAATGGACAGAAGAAACACTGCATAGCCTGACAGAAAGCTATGCATTACACCTTTGGAACAAGAAAACCAGGAACTTAACAATCCAAGCTGGAAGTGCAATGGACAGGTTAATCTTAGAGAACTGTGTCGTCTGCAAAAAGATTAAACCTTCTTAAAGATCTTGTTGTTCTGATAAACCAGAAAGTCTCTAGCCACCGGTTCAATTCTTATCTACTTCCCCTCTTTCTTGATTCTTCCATTAAACTTCTCTGTTTTTTTTCTCTTTTAACTTCAATTCTTGTAGAAAAGATCATGATCTGATAATGAAATTCCAGTAAACAACTACTATATTTAACGCTATTTACACCTGCAAATGCTTACTGTACTTCAAAACATGCCAACTAATAGGAGATTCATAATTCACAGGAACTAAAAACTAAATAGAAAAGCATTGCAGGGCCTCAAGATTGAGTTAAGAAGAAGAACATAGGTGTAGTTGCTCAACCAAAGGAGAGTCACTCGTCGATTTCAATCTTGACAAGCTCACCATCGTCGAAACCATCCTTCTTAGGTGAAGCAGGAAGTGATAAAGCAAACACTCGCAAGAGGGGGGTGAATTGTGTGAGACTTAAAAAAATAATGCAAGTTAATTTTAATTCATATAAAGATAAGAACATGTTACATATTAAAACAATAAGAGCGTGTCAGACGATAGTAGTGTGTTAAACAACAAGAGCCTATTAGTGTAAGTCCTGTTTAAACAATAAAAAGAAAGCACCTGTTAAAATGAAAGGAACCGTTAGCAAGTTGAAAACAGAAGAAACTTATTATAAGTAAAGGAGCCTCTTGCTGAAATAATCACATACACAATATAATGCAGAAATATAAAAGATAAGGGAAGAGAGAGAAGAAGGACGCAGTCGATTTATACTGATTCGGCTTACAACTCAAGCCTACGTCTAGCCCCTAAGTATCAAACTTGAGTGTTTCACTATAAAAATCCGAGTATTAAATTTGACGAACTTCTCTAAGCTTACGAGTACATATTTTTCAAGATTCTCTAACCTTCCACATTTGAAGTGTATAACAAGCTTCTCAAGAATATAGATGCTGCTCAAATGTTTTGACAATTTGAATATGTTCATTGCTTCATAAGTGCTGTTGTTCTTCCTTAAATAATCAATTTCTTCAACTAACTGTTACTTCACTTACATCTTTGGTTAACTAGATGGATTTAAATCTGAATAACTTCAATGTCATCTTTGCCAAAAATCTTTCAGTAATCACGGGGCTAATATATGACCTCCATAATTTATAGGATCCTTTCGAATAAATCATTTCTAATAAGGTAAGTTCATAATGAAGATTCCTACAAGAAAGAAGACATATTTCTTACAATTTTATTTTCTTTTGATAATAAGATTGTTAATTATACAAGGAAATAAATCTAATTTAAATTTTGAAATATTATACCATTATCATCAAAATCGTTAATCATAATATTTGAGATATCAGGAAAGACAGGTATTTTCAAAGGGTGTCTTCCTTTCTTCATGTCTCGTGGCCTTACCTGAAACATAACTAGAAAAAGAATTTTCCAAATCGCGACTCCATTACTGAGCATAAAGTACAAAGCCAGAAGAAAAAAGTGAAAAAAATCAAAAATGTACATACATTTCCAAATGAGTGATTGAATCGTTTTCCTTTCGTGGTCTTCTTGTCACCCCTGCCATGGTATGCTGTAGAGATTAAAAATCAGAACTCACAAAGACTGAGAGAATCACTTGAAAAAGCAAGCAGTTACCAAATGGGACCGATTGAGAGGAAGTGGAAGTGATAAATTACCATTCTTCTACCTCCTTCACTCAAGCAAACAAATTTTCACATTGGCGCCAAGCCATGCTTGATAAGTTTAATGCTCTACATCACAATCATAAATGGACACTTGTTTCTCCACCTCCTAATTCCAACATTGTTCGATGTAAATAGGTTTTTTAAACAAAACGAAATTCTTATGGTACCCTAGATTGGTACAAAACTCGTCTTGTTACCAAAGGATATCACCAAACTACTGGTCTTGACTACACTGACAATTTTAGTCCTGTTATCAAACCTACAACCATTCGCCTCACCCTTACCATTACCATATCCAAAAATTGACCTATTCGTCAACTTGATGTTCACAATGCCTTTCTTAATGGAAATTTTCACGAACCAGTTTTCATAGCCTAACCCCCTAGCTTTATTGACCCTCATCGACCTTCTCATGTATGCCATCTTTACGAAACCCTTTACGGTATGAAACAAGCTCCACGAGCCTGGTTTCATCGCTTAAGTCAAAAATTACTTGAACTTAATTTCACTTCCACCAAATCTGATATATCATTATTTGTTCACTCCACCTCCTCCCATGCCACGTTCCTCCTAGTTTATATTGATGACATCTTAATCACTAGCTCCTCACCCTCTTTCCTCACAAATCCCATTACTAAGCTTAACTCTGCATTCTCTATCAAAGACTAAGGCTCTACCTTCATCCGCTTTTCAAAAATTTCGTGGCAAGCTCACTATGGCTACCCACCTTGAACTTGAGGGGGGCCAATAAACATATGGAGATATATGCAAATCTTTATGCAATCCTATCAGGACAGATTTGATTTCCTTTTAAATGTATTTGATTTTATCTTGTGTATCTCAATTGATTTTCATTATCTTTTTAGATATCACAAATATGTATAAATACACTATAAAGTTACTCAGGAAGACACAAGCAATACAATACAATTGCATTTCAATTGCTTTCTTTCTTCTATTTCTTTCAAAGGCCAGTTTTAGTTATGCGACGAATTTTGCGCCCAGTAAGGCCATTTTGTTGTGGAGTCTGAGGACATGAAATGCGGTAAGATATTTCATGTGTAGTTAGAAAGGTGGCAAAGGGACCTTTAATGAGTTCAGGAGCTCCATCGCTTCGAAAAGTTTTAATGGTGGATAAAAAAAGTTTCAGTTGTAGTTTTGAAAATTTGGAATTGAGAAAGCGCTTGACTGCGTAGCTCGGTAATAGGACTAGTGTATAGGCTCTGATATTCACTTCGTCAGAGATTTGGTTACCAACAAAGCATTATCAATTTAACATCTTCCTTCAAGTCATCAAATTGCTGACATCATGACCAAGGCTCTACCTTCATCTTCTTTTCAAAAATTTCGTGGCAAGCTCACTGTGGCTACCCACCGTGAACTTGAGGGGGCCGATAAATATATGCACATATATGCAAATCTTTTTGCAATCCCATCAGCCCATATTTGATTTGCTTTTAAATGTATTTGATTTTATCTTATGTATCTCAGTTGATTTTCATTATCTTTTCAGATATCACAAACATGTATAAATACAAATGCAATTGTATTGTTTGTTTTCCTTAGTAACTTTAGGGTGTATTTATACATGTTTGTGATATCTGAAAAGATAATAAAAATCAATTGAGATACACAAGATAGAATCAAATACATTTAAAAGGAAATCAAATTTGTGCTGGTGGGATTGCTTAAAGATTTACATATATGTGCATATATTTATCAGCCCCCTCAAGTTCAAGGTAAGTAGCCACTGTGAACTTGCCACGAAATTTTTGAAAAGTGGATGAAGGTAGAGCCTTGGTCATGATGTCAGCAATTTGATGACTTGAAGGAAGATGTTGAATTGATAATGCTTTTTTGGTAACCAAAGCTCTGACAAAGTGAATATCAATTTCAATAAACTTTGTACAAGTATTAGTGATGGGATTGGCAGCAAGAAACGTGACGCTAAGATTGTCACACTAAAGGGTCGGTGGGAGGTGAGAGATCTAACAACAATGGGTTGTTTCTTGGTACTTCAGGAGATGAGATTTAGAACTAAGAAGATACAATAACTAGATGTAAATCGATGATCATCAGGACACCCTGCCCAATCAACATCACAATATGCATTAATAGAAAGAGAGGTTGTGTGGGTTAAGTGGATACCAGAAGAGGATGTGGAATGAAGGTATCGAAGTATCCTTTTAACAGTAGTCCAGTGAATGTCAGTAGGATAATGGAGAAACTGAGGAACTTTATTAACTACAAATTGAATGTCAGGACAAGTAAGACAAAGGTATTGAAGGGCACCAATAGTGCTTTTGTATTCAGAAGGATCAGAGAGGAGTGTACTATGATTTTTGGATAGAGGAAGAGTAGGAGCAATGGGTGTGATGGCTAGTTTAGACTGAGCTAGACCTATGCAAAGACGAAGATCTTTAGTATACTTAGCTTGGGTAAAGAGAAGGCCTGTATATGTAGTTGTAACTTTTATTCCAAGAAAGTAATGAAGAGAATCGAGGTCTTTGATAGAGAATGCAGAGTTAGCTCAGTAATGAGATTTGTGAGGAAAGATGGTGAGGAGCTAGTGATTAAGATCTCATCAACATAAACTAGGAGGAACGTGGTATGGGAGGAGGTGGAGTGAACAAATAAGGATGTATCAGATTTGGTAGAAGTAAAATTGAGTTCAAGTAATTTTTGACTTAAGCGATGAAACTAAGCTCGTAGAGCTTGTATCAGATCATAAAGGGCTTTGTGAAGATAGCATACATGAGAAGGTTGATGAGGGTCAATAAAGCCAGAGGGTTAGGTCAAGAAAACTAGTTCGTGAAGATTCCTATAAAGAAAGGCATTGTGAACATCAAGTTAATGAATAGGCCAATTTTTGGATAGGGCAATGGTACGGATGAGGCAAATGGTTGTGGGTTTGATAACAGGACTAAACGTGTCAGTGTAGTCAAGACTAAGAGTTTGGTGATATCCTTTGGCAACAAGAAGAGCTTTGTACTGATCTAGGTTACCATCAAAATTTTGTTTTGTTCGAAAAACCCATTTACATCCAACAATGTTGGCATTAGGAGGTGGAGAAACAAGTGTCCAGGTATCATTGCGATGTAGAGCATTAAACTTATCAAGCATGGCTTGGGGCCAATGTGGAAATTTGTTTGCTTGAGTGAAGGAGGTAGGATCAGGTTCATTTGAGATTTAAGTAAAAGTGGAATAGGTAACATAGTCAGAAAGGATCCGAGAAACACGAGTGTTATCGCATGTGCGAGTGGTCATATGGTGTTGAGGTGGTGGAGATGGTATATTTGGAGGTGGTGGAGATGATATGATTTCGAGATTCTAAGTATCTATAACGATCATGGGCTGCAATATAGCCCCATTTCTAGTAAATTTGACATTGGTTTGGGGTTTATATGATTGATTGGGCCTAGAGGAGTGATAGGTGGGCTGAGGATTAATAGAGTAGGCTTATGTGTTAGTGTTATATGGTGATATGGGCTGAAAGGTAAAGGCCTACTCATTTGGGCCAGAGGAAAATGTTCGCAATGCCTTTCTTAATGGGAATCTTCACGAACCATTTTTCTTCATGCCTCTCTACCCAAATCATTCCGGTTCGATGCTTTTTCTATAACCACCTATCTCATTAATCTTTTTCACACACCTGTCCTCAATCAAAAGTCCCCTCATGAAGCTCTTGTCCTCACTCTACCTGTTCTCTTTCACTTTTATGTGTTTGGGCGTGCTTGTTTTCCTTTCCTTGGGTCCCAACGTATGGACAAACTCTCTCCAAAGTCCTCGCAGTGTCTCTTTATTGGGTATTTTTTACAATACAAAGGTTATTGTTGCTTTGACCCTATCACCTCCAAAATTCACATCTCACATCATATCCGCTTTCTTGAAACTATTTCCCTTTGCTACTTCCTCCCCACCCATATCCTCCACATCTTCCCCTTCTATCATTTTTCTTCCACTACCTATACCACCCTCATCTCCACCACCTCCAACCATACCACCTCCACCACCCCCAAATATACCATCAAGAGATTGTCGATAATGGACAAACCCTTCCCATCTCCTCCACTGGTAATGTCACCTTATCCACTACAACTCGTCTTCGTCATCTAAACAATGTCTTAATGTTCCCAATCTTACTGCTAATTTACTTTTCGTAACTATATTTGTCAAAGATAACTCCTACCTTATTGAATTTAACCTGTTTGGTTACATTATGAAGGATCTCAACCAGTGATATGAATACCATTCCGTTCCGGCCGAAAATCGTAACGGAACGGCCACCATCGGTACCGGCAAAAAATACCAGTTGATACCGGTGGTTTCCGGTCGGTACTGGCAGGTACCGGCAGTACCGGGCCGTCCGGTACCATAAAATTGAAAAACCCTAGGGACCTAATAGCAATTTTTTAAAAAAATTAACCTAAAATTTTCCAACCCTCTCATCCCCGCCGACTCTCCTCTTTCGGTCTTCACTCTTCATCTTCTACTCTTCTCTCATATAAAACTTTCCTCCTCTTCTCTCATCTCTCCACCGCGCCTGGTCCTTGCCGCCGCCGCTGCCTCTGGTCTTCTTCTCACCATCACCGTCGCTCATCTCCTCGTGGAGCCGTGGATTACCCTTTTGCACGCGGCCCTGCGACTTATGAAATCTACACACAACTCCTGCTCCAGTGCTTTCGAGACAACGATGTGGAGCAAGCCAAGAGATTGCAGTCTCACTCTCACATGGACCTTCACAGAATACAAGAACAGACGCTGCGCTACAAATTTTCTTTCTTCTATTCACACACGCACGCAGAGACAAGACACGAATACAAGAACTGAGACACACACACACACACACACACACGCACATACACATAGACAGAGCAGATTCATTCATACACACGCTTGTCTTGTTTTGCTCTCCCGCTTTGTTGTTTGTATTAACGAAGAATTTGGAGAAGAAAACCACAAAAAAGAGGATAACAACATCATAATATACACCCATTTGTCTTGTAATAAGACTCATATATGTTTTGTCATATCAAAGGTTAAGACGTGTCCGGTTATCATACTCATTTCACGCATGGTTCACTCTTCTTTTCTCAGGAACCAAGCACTTCTCTGTCTTTGACGGTTTGACCACATCTCTTCTGCAATCATGGTATAGCTAGTAACTAAGTAGCTAGTAGCTAGCAGTAGGTGTTGGGTGTGCATTACCTAGCCCCTAGTTTCTCAATAAATGTGAACGGTGCACCTTCCCTCTTAATATAAAACTTCTCTTTTTATATGCGTAGACTTCACATTTACACATTTCATAAATGTAAACATTATATTTAGTAAATAATAAGTTTTAAAAAGCCAAATGACATTATAAGTTACTTTCAACTAATCTTATATCTCTATTTTTAACTTATCATTCTTTTTAAGATCAAAGTAAAATATAAATTTCCAATTTTATGATCATTTATCAAAAGTAAATACTTTTTTTCAATCCAATCCTTCAATTTGGTCGTATCTTTATTTTTCAAAAAATATAATTCTATCTTCGTCCCCAAGTTTACGCTTTGTTTTATAAACTCAATCATATTTAATTGCCTTTTTTATTTTAGTAATGTAGTTAACTTCCAAGTTTTATTAAATTTTATTACCTTTTACTCGTGACATTTTGCTTTAGAGACTTGTATTTTAAGTCAAAATATTAGAGAATGAGTTATGAATGGTTTCTTATATTCTTCATTCATTTTCACGTTTAGAGGAGGATTTATAAGGGCTTGATTATTTTAGTAAAAATTTATATTTGTTTGAGTTTTTTGTTTTGATTTTTTCTTGTTTTTAATAATTATGAAAACTATAAAAAGTAGTTTTATTTTTTTATAATCTAATTAACTATATATTACATGATTATTTAATATATTAATATTTAATAAGAACTATGAATAATTAATTTAATATTATATATTCATTTAATTAAAATTAATTAGTAATACCACTTGTAAACAATTTAATTTTACTTAATAATTTTAGTTAATTTTTGTAATTAAATTAAATTGATTTAAGTTAAATAAATAATTATTAGTAAATATAACTAAATTTAAAATACTTTGAAATATATGAATTTCAAATAACTTGAATTAATAATTAAAATTAATTAATTTTTTTAATCAAATAAATTTTAAATTATTTATTTTAATAAAAGAAATAATTTTATTAATAAATTGTTAATAAATATTATATAATAAATTTATTTAATTATATTTGATCTAATATATAATTATCACTATTAAAAACGAAAACTAAAACTAAGAAAAATAATGCTAAACTAAAAAGGTATTTTGGATCCAAAATTTGAAACCTTCCACTATTCATCACATCTTCTTCGAAGGGTAAGAAACATGTCCGCCCATGATCAAAAGGACTCTGTTAAAACACCGGAGTTAATCAAGACACCAGTTGTGACTTGTGATAAATGTGGTTTTTGCATGGTATATACATATATACATAGAGAGAGATAATAATATGGTTATGAAGAACTATATATGATATCGTAGGATGACGATGACAATTCGTTAACAAAAATGGTCCCCTTTAATAAATCATTCCACATGGTCGCCGTCTACTGTACTTTGCATTGCATTCACGGAACCACAAACGATTGCAGTGAGAAAGAGAAACAAGCTAGAGGTCAATGACGACGCTCACTGTTTTTTTCTTTGAACACATGCATGCAAGTTCTTAGACAGGAGACACGCGCATGTTTGATGGTTTGGCCCTTTTGGATTTTGGGGCCAGAGCCCTACCCTGTGCCTACCTTGTCCCCTTTATCTGAGCTATTTATTCATATAGAACTCACCAGAATGGATGGCTTAGATAAAGGAGAACAGGGTAAGGGGGACAGAGGATCCCTCCCCTTGGATTTTGGCTTTTGGAGTGTAGCTAGTATAAACTAGTCGAGTGTATGTAGCCGCGATGCAGCATTAGCACCAGCCAAATTGGTACTCACTAACTTACTACGGTGGATTATTGTTAAGTGACCATTTCACCGTAATAGCTTAAGCTTTTGTGTGAGGCCAACTCAATTAGTTTTATATATTTTTTAACACACCCTTTCAAGTGAAAATCCTTTGGGCTTGAAACTTGCACATGCTTACTTTACCTTGTGCTTAATTTAATTAGAATAGGTGGGTGGTAGGATTCGAACTCATGACCGTTTGGTCATAAAGGCTCTGATACCATATTAAGTGATCATTTCATCACAATAACTCAAGCTTTTATGTGAGTCCAACTCAATTAATTTTATATATTCTCTAACAATTACTTACAAGTCATGTGATTGATGATCTTCAGTCTATTGCCATAAAGTGATTGATGATCTTCAGATCAATTTTAAAGAGTTCATCAGATGAGCTCAATCTCGTATACAACTCATCTTCCAATGAAATGGAACAAGAAGATTGGTATTTCCAGTGGATAAGTCGCGAGCTCTGTCCAAATTATGGGGGCGCTTGTAGTTTCTGAATACTGTAGAACAAAGCACAACTACCTGACCCATGCCTTACACTGAACCATCCCTCCTTCTCATCATTCCTCATTATTTTTTCTTTTTGCTTTTTAGGATAATATATTCTAAATTATCCAGATTTTAAATATTTTTAAAGTTTAGTGCCTAAACTTTTAAAATTGTCAATTAAGTAACCAAACTTTTACAACTTTAAAATTTCAGTTTAAATGCTATTTTCTTGTTTATGACATGTAGGAGTTAATGTGAAAAATTAATTGTTAATTAATCGTCCGCGTGAACTAAAAAAATTAACTCTTTTGCGCATAGGGTTCGATGTTTTAGTTCATTTGAATGGTTAGTTGATAATTATTTTTTCACATAAACGTCTATATTTCATAGATAAAAAAGATTATGATAGCAAAATTAACAAAATGTTAACGTTTTAAAAGTTGGACAGGTAAGAGTTTCAAAAAAAAAAAAAGTTGGACAGGTAAGATAAGAGATTGAAGATTTAAAAATTCAACTGATATTAAATTGTTATAAAACTAGCTAAAGATTAAATAAAACTATTGAAAAATATTTTCCTTAACTATCGAATAATTTAAAGTTTAATTAAAAAAGAGATTGTTAAATAAAAATTAATTAATTTATTTTAGGTTATAAGAATTTATCAATTTACTAAAAGTAACCTATTAGTTAATAAATTGTTCGATTTTAACAATATAAATTATTAAAAAAAATTGAACTGAAAAGTTGAAAACTGAACAAAAATATTAAATGGATCAAGATTTTTATAATTGTATTGACTGAACAGATTGAGTTTTTTTATTATTATAAAATACTAGTAGAATTAATGTTTTAAATTGATTTGTTAACATTATAATGAGTTCGTTCTTTAATTGAAAGTTTTAAAAATTTGAATATCAAATTAAAAACCTAAAAATATTAAGTAATTTATAATTTGTTATTTTTTATATATATTTATGTAACGAGCCTTATTTTTTGAATATGTTTCGAATAAATTAAATAAATTTAGAAAAAGTCATGTACCGACGAAATTGAATGGAAAAAGGGGGATCATATGGATAAAGGGGAAGACTCGATGATGGAGACAAAAATTCCAAGGGTAACATGGAATGAGATTTCAGGCGCCCCACACTCCTCTCCCACGTGGGATGGTCTCGCTCGCCGTGAGTGGCGTTTGCGTCTCTATGTCCGTGTCCGCTAAATGACAAAACTACGAGGCCGAACTAGCCAGAAGACGACTGGCTTTGGGTATCTCCTGCGCGGACAGCCCCGTAAAAAGCGGCTGTCTTCATTTACAACTTTTGTCTTCTTCCATTCAGACAAGCCGCAACTAACACCTCCACCCCACTGGGCACTGGGTGATTTTGTTCTACAGTAATTTTCCCTGTTTAATTCCTCTGTCTGTAATTGCCAATACTATGGTCTTATTTAGTTTCAGTAAGCATGATAATAAGCCATGTTTTAAAATTCAAACCAATTTAACTGTAGGTCAATTTCAGTTTTTATTTTTTAATTAGTTTAATAATTTTTGTTATAAAAAATTGATCATAATATTAGTTAATTACCTAATTTTTGTAAACTAATTAATTTTTATAAGTTAATTATTTTTCATTTAATAAGCTTTTCTTAATTAAATTTTAAATTTTTCAATAATTAACGACAATGTTTTTTAAAATATTCAAAAAATTTAAATCTTTAACTAATTTTATTACGGTATAATATCAATTGAATCTTTTAAACATTAAACTTTTTATCTTACCGATTTAAATTCTCATCCGGTTTTGAAAACATAATCTAAGCGTTTTAACACATTTATGATTTATCACATAGATATATAGCTTTGTGCTGGGTAATAGCCATATTCTAAATTTTTAATTTACTTGATATCAAAAAATAATATTTTAAATTACAAATTTAAATTATTTTTAATAATGAGAGACTGTAAAAATGAAAATAAATGAAATCAAATTAATTTTAATTTTTTACTGTCCTAACTTAATTAAATCAAATTCAAAAATTAAAAACATAAACAATATTTTTATTTAATTATAATAAAATAACATTATTTTAAAATTCAATCTATTCAACCTTAGTTTATTGATTTCAAATTGAATTGAACCTTCTTTCATTCTTAAACAAAATCACGAATAATATGAATATAATTATGATAAATCAATAATGAAAATTATAAATTATGTTAGAAAGCATTGCTTATTATGCATTGCCTTGCTTGTTTGGCAAGGAAAAAAGTAACAAAGGCTGTGACTCCTAATTTCACTAATTAAGATGATTATCCATAAGCTGACCCTGTGCCTTGGATAATATAAGAACCAACTCCGTTAGTCTAAGCATCTTTATCCGCAGGCTACAAGAATCTAAGCTCTGACTTGCTTAATCTTTTGTTATGATACACCGAATATATATTCAAAATATGTTCTTTTATTATTTTTAAAATTCCAGAAATAATGATATAATAGTCTGAAAAGTCCATTTGATTTCAGCTTTAGAAAACTTTAGAGGTGGCAAATTGGCAATGGCAGCTTGGAAACGCGTTAAGTAGGACTTGATGAAGTGGAAGAGAATTCGTGGATTCCACTTCGAAAGTCTTGGGATAACACTATAAAGAAACAAAAAGAATCTCTAACAAACCAATGATTAGCAAATAGATTATGTATTTCTCACTTAGTAGAAAAAATATATATTCCATTTGCCAATCATCTTTCTTTAATGCTAAGGTCCTGACTATGTTGTTGTTGAATTCCTGCTCCCATATTATATTTACGCTTTTCACTTCATTTTGTCTAATTGATTGGCTCGCAAATCACGCCACTCATTTCGATATTAGAATTACCTATCTCGACATTCCATCCATCGGATGTAATTTTTTTATTGTAGATGATAGTTTGGGGCCCCACTTTTCTCGACCCCTGTTGTAATTTGTTCCGATTTTTCTTTTTATATACATAAAAAAGTGACTATTCCATAGCTAATACTAAGAAAATTTTCATTATTTGGAAAAATAATTCGGCGGTAAATAGAAAAGAGTTTTGAATTGACAGTGTGATCATAAATTGGACATATTGATTAACAACACCTAGTAAAAGTCTCCTTGAGATGCGGAGTCTAATTGTTTGTTTAGATGGGCTTATATCAGTAGAACTTTTGTCAGTAGAATTTTTTTGATAAGAATTTTTCTAAGAAGTCAATTGACTGTTTATTTGTCAATTAAAAAATAAGTTTTTTTAAAGAGCTTCATACAGTAGAATGTTCGGTAATATAGAAATAAAAAGTACTTTTATTAATTTTAATTTTGTTACAAAAATATTTATGCATGTAAATATTATTTAAAATATATTAAACAATATGCAAAGTACAATATATTAATTATTATATATTTTTAAACCATATGAAATATAAATGAAAGTATATCCAATCAAAATTTTATATAGATGATAAAATAAGTAAACTAATATCGAAAATAAATATTAAAATATATAAAAAAATCAAATAAATATCAAATAAATATCCAAGTTGAGTAAATAGTTAAATACATAATAAACGGGAAGATAAATTTGTGAGTATTGTAGAAATTATATAAAAAAGCATAAGGCCAAAAGAGACTAAAAAATAGGTTCATTAATTGATCTAAAAAATCTACCTAAAAAAATATTTTTTTTAGAAGCTCTAAATTTGAATTTCTTAAAAAGTTATATTTTAGCTGTCAAAAAAATCATATCTATGAAAAGACTATTTTTTCATTTTACAATCAAATATCTATTTTTCTTAAAAAATTGTTTTTGTTGTGAAGAAAAGTACCTATTGACCTCCCAAATACCCATCCAAATAGGCATTAAGAAGATCTAGTAATATACAAGCTTATTTACATATGAATTAAATTTAAATTTTGATCGGGTTAAATTAATTATTTATAAAAAAAAAAGGTTGCTTATATTATAAGCCTTTAAGTTAGTCTTGACCTTAAAAGTACTATAATACACAATAATCAAGTAAAAATTAAACAAAATTCAGTTGATAATATAAACTTCAGTCTGGTTAATTACAGTTGTAATAAATTTGCATTTTAAAATTTTGATAAGAAGAGTGAAAATGATTTGAAGTGAATGTTATTCATAAAAATAATACAACAATGTAAATGAACCTCATCCACCAGGCTTAGCAGATTAGCTGGTGTGAAACTGAAATGTGTTAATAATCCTCAGAGGCACAGCTCAAAAACAGCAAACCAATGAACAGTTCTTTAACTCTTCCCCTTCTCTCCGTCTCTTCTCTACACCGCTAATCCTTATTAGAAGCATTCATTTACAACTCTTCCTCTCTCTAGTTAAACGTACTTAGTTAAATATAAATCGTACTCTTGTCATTTACAGCGCAAATGCAAAGCGAGCTTCACTTCAGGCTTCAACAAGCGTAGAACTCGACGAGCTCTTCTAGGGACTCTGGTTGCGGGTCAGCGTTTTCAAGCATCCAAAGCAAGTGCTCGAACAGGACAACCTCACAAGCGACATTAATAGTATCAGAATCGCTTGACTTGTCAGCCAGTTCGCGGAACAGCGGGTGCTCAATGACGTCGGAGCTGATGAGGTACCGCCGGCGAGACTTCCCGACGTAGACCGGGTGACGGTCTCCGGAAGAGAGGTGGTCCGCCGCGGTGCTGATGGAGCAGCCGCCACCCTGCCGGTTTTGTTTGTTGTTGAACGAGTTTAGCTTCTTGAGGACTGACTTGAGCTTCGTCAACTTATCGCCCTTGGCCATTGCTTGAGAGCTCTGACTCTGAGCGAAGCAAGGGGAACTGCTGAGAAGAGAAAAAGCTTTGGTATATTTTTTTGGTGTGAAATGAGAGGGAAGGTCGTGATTATAAAGGCAAGTGTAAGGGGCTGTATGGTAATTTGCCTCTCAAGGTGAAGTTACATGAGGGTGGGTGGTGGGGTCCCTGTCTCTGTAAGCCATTTAACTTAATGTTTCTTTAACCGTAAAGTTTCGCGGATTTTCGGTACCCTTTTATTGCATGGGCACATTTAACGTAGTGTCGCTTCTTGCAGATTCCGTTCTCAGAATTTGAAGGTCAAACGACACATGAAATTGCGATTTAATAATGATTTATAGCAATATTTTAAACATTAAACTAAAAATTAAATATATAAAATAAAATTTTAAGATTTAAAATATTTTATTAAACATTACCTTTATGTTAAGCCTTTTTTTTTTTTTTTCCTTTCGGCCTGTACAGCTAATTCATAGATACTCAAATAGAATTTATTTAGATATTCAGTTGAAGCTTCTGTAGATTTTATTCCATTATGAATTGTACATATAACGTCTCTCATCAACGAAAAATATGAGTAGTGGTATTCTTTTCTCATTTCTATTTTTTTTCTTTACGGTATCAGAGCAGAAGCAAGACTTTCGTTCATTCTCTCCCTCAACATCTTTTCCTTCTTCATGGCCTCTTCTCCCAATTAATCTTCTACTACAACTGTAACTACATATTCTACCTTGGATCCCATGAATCCTTATTTTTTGCATCAGGGGAAAAACCCAGATGTCCTTATCATTCCTCAGCCACTAGTCAATGGTGATGATTATCACAATTGGAAGAAAGCTATGTTACTAGCATTAAGTCAAAGAACAAACTGGGATTTGTTGATGGAACAATCCCAATCCCTTTAAGAGATGATCCTCCCTGTTGGCAAATGTGCAATACCATAGTTATTTCTTGACTTCTGAACTCAGTAAGCAAAAACATTGATACAAGCATCCTTTATTTGGACACTGCAAGAGATGTTTGGAATGATCTTATCGAAAGATTTGCTAAATTCGATAAGCCACGAATTTTCCAAATCCAGCGTGACATTTCTGAGTGTCATCAGGACAACTAATCTATTGTAGTTGTACCAAACTAAAGGGCCTATGGGATGATCTAAGCAATTTCACCTCTCATCACATTTGCACCTGTGGAGCTGCTTCTCAACGTTTTGACCATAACGTTATCAAGTTTATCGTGGGAATTAATGAGTCTAACTCTGAAGTATGTTGGCAAATTCTTCTCTACGATCCTTTACCTCCTCTCAACAAGGTTTTCACCTTGGTTTCTCAAATAGAACGTGAAAGGAACATTACCATGGGACCTAATCCTCTAGAAGCTGCTGCAATGTTGAGCAAAAATTTAGAACATACAGACATCAAGCCAGCTAAAGGAGGACCTCGAAGGGGCAAACTCGTTTGCTCTCAATGTGGTGGTGATAATCATACCACCGACATATGCTTCCGAGTTTATGGCTATCCTCCTGGTTTTAAAACAAAGAAACCAAGCATGACACATTTTGCATCCAACTCTGTTCATCTTCGGGTAACAAATCATATCTACTCCACTTCAACCAATGACGAGAAGCCTACAGTTAGACCCCTAAGTTCAGACAGTGGGATCTTGCAAGTATTGGCGAACCTTAGCCAATGCTTGACACGTAAATTGGCACGAAGAAGGCGTGTTAACGAAGAAAAAGGCAAAGTTTTGCGAGTTGGCGAGCAAAACTCGAGGAACTTGTGAAGCAGGTGAGCAATGCAGGAAGTATCGATGAAGATCTCGAAAGTAGGCGAGATTCGATACGCATGGGCATGTGTAGGCCCGCATTGGCAAAAATTTTCGACGAGACGTGAGATTCAGTTGTGAGGTCGCGTGGAGTTGGAAAACTAAGTCATGTGAGACCCGAGGGTGCGCGAGAAGGCACAAAAGTGTATGAGATCTGCGAGGATGCGTGAAGGCATGCGAGTGTGATGAGACGCCTAAGTACTTAACTTCGGCAAGGTAACTCGGAGGTATGTAAATGGGCGAGGTTTTTATACTAACTCGGTTTGTGACTTGTGACTTAGTCATGGAGCGATGATACTGCACCATAAGTGAGCCTGATATGGAAGATGGACTTGTCCATAGACGTGCATTGATGGACCTATGTGCGGATAGACTGTGTTGAAAATACTAAGGTAAATATGAGCAAGTGAGATCAGACTTGGTGTAAATTTTGGTAGAGCATCAGACCTTGTGGAGATTGACTCGACCTAGACTAAGGACTTGACGAACTTGGCTATGCTCGGATGGATAGAACATGGCTAGCGAACTTGTAGTGGGAGCATTGGATCAGACCAGTGTGCTAGTAGGTTTCGGCGAGATTACATTGCATCATCAGTAGATAGAGATCGCAGGGAGATCTTAGGATGATGTGACGATGACTGTGAGTTAAAGTTGCAGTGAAACTCAACATCTGGAGATAGGAGAGATCTTCGCGAATAAGGATGTTAGTGTTCTAGATAAATGTAAACTCTATCTTTATGTTATCTTGTTAGATGCTATCTTATCAGTTAGAATCCTACTTTGATGGGGTGTCATCCAATCGGTTCATGTAATCTTATCTGATAGGGATAGACATGATCTTAGGTAATACAGATTTAGTAAGAATCTGTGACTCTAGCTGGGATACCTATATATAGCTCGTTCGAGCTTTGCTCTTCTTATTTTGCAATTAATTCATTCAGAGGGAGTGAGTTCTCTGGGAGAGCATTTTTTGTACTCTTTTGAAGGAAAGTAATATAAAGTTGGTCTTTCGACCGTATATCTGTGTGTTTTCTTGTTGCTTATATTATTCGTTGCTTTCACGTTGTTTCTTCGAATGTGTGCGAGGTAAACATTTCGAGGGTTGGGAAAAAGCTGAGTCTTGCTTTAATGGGTCTAAGTGAGACTACTGTACAAAGGGTGTGAGCGAGCAACTTTGGGTGAAAGTTCGAGTCTCCAGAGTGACCTTTGTAATACCTACCACATCAACCTTTCCCTTCACTCCTGCGCAGTGTCATCAATTATTAGATCTTCTCCAGCCTCAGTTCATTTAACTATAACATAGCTAATTCTTAAATCTCCATGACAGGTATACTCCTTCCTTCCAATGTTCTTTCTACTCATTTTCAACTTATTTTTAACGCCTAGATAATTGACACTAGTGCCACATATCACATAGCTCATCATATTTCATTTCTCAATCATGATACTAAGCCAATAAATTCACTTGTTCATTTGCCAAATGATCATCAAGCTATAATCTCTCATATTGGTTCTATCAACGTCTCTAATTTCCTTACTTCCTATTTGTTCCAACTTTCAATTTTAATCTAATTATCTGTGAGTCAATTGACCACCTCTAATCCATATTCAGCCTCACTTACTTCTGATTATTATATAATCCAAGACCAGAATGTGCATATGATAATTGGACTGGACAAGGAACATATAGGACTTTATTATCTGGAGAATTCTACACAATTGCTACGTAATGCTTCTTCTGCAAATTTAATTCCTATTTCCCTTTCTTTTCTTGCTTCTATTAATTTTGTGTCTTTCAATACAAACCTTTGGCATCAATGTCTTGGACATATGTCTTTTTCAAAGTTTCCTATGTTATACGAAAAAGTTTCAAACATCAATAAAAATCCTTTTCAACTATGTTCAATCTGTCCACTAGTAAAACAACGTAAATTACCATTTCAAATGAGTTGTATTCATACAACAAAGCCCTTTGAATTAATCCATTTTGATACATGGGACCAATCTCGATTCCAGCTCTTGATGGTTCACGATTTTTCTTAACCATTATTGACAACTTCTCGCGATCTGTTTGATGAATCATAAATCCCAGACTAAGCAAATTATCCCACATTTCTTTAACCTGATTCAAGCTCAACTTCAAACCCTCATTAAAGTATTACGATCAGATAATGGGTAGAATTTCAAATTTCTACCTTTTTCAATTCACATAGCATAATACATCAAACTAGCTATGTTGAAACTCCCCAACAAAATTTAGTAGTTGAACGCAAACATAAGCATCTCTTAGAAGTTACTAGAGCCTTGAAATTTCAAGCATTCTTTCCTATCAAATTATGGGGAGAATGTGTCCTCACTGCAGCCTATATCGTAAACAGGACACCATCTCGTGTTCTTGAAGGAAAAACACCGTTCGAAAGGTTGTATTCCACACCCCTAACTGTTCTCATTTCAAAACCTTTGGGTGTCAGTGTTTTGCTTCTACCCTTAAACAAGGAAGAATAAAAATAGATCTTAGAGCATCAAAATGTTTTTTTCTTAGATATCCCTATAGCGTCAAGGGGTATAAGTCGTATAGTCTTCACACAAAAATCATTTTTATGTCTAGAAATGTTGTTTTTCATGAGTCTATTTTCCCTTTTCAATTTGAGGGGGAACTTTGCTCAAACATCTTTTCCTTGCATACCGTCAATTAAACCTTATTTTGATATACAAATTCCACCTAATTCTCTAACTGATACTGATCCAAATATGTCACAATCATCAGAAACTCTTTCCCTCCTAGAACTTGGCTTCTTACACAATTCATCTTTAACTCAAGACATGTTTCTACCAGTTACAAATTTGATTGCCAGACCAACAAGGACCAGAAAACCCCTAGAATACTTAAATAACTACTATTGTTCTCTTGCCCAATCCAATCCTCCAATTATTGCATGTTCTGGTGTCAACTCAGATAAATAAGTTATTCTCTATCCCCTTTCTTCAGTCATTTCCTATCACCATTTGATCCCAAGTTACAGATCTTATACCTTCATCATCTCCTCTCAATATGAGCCTCAATTATATCATCAAGTAGTCAAATTTCTACATTGGCAAGCTACCATGAAGGCCAAAATACAAGCCCTTGCAAAAAACAATACCTGGACATTAACTGGCCTTTTTGTATGCATAACACAAGTTGGTTGTAAGTGGGTTTACAAGGTAAAACATAGAGTTGATGGCTCCGTTGAAAGGTATAAAGCACGCTTAGTTGCAAAGGAGTTTACATAACAAGAAGGTATCGACTATATAGACACTTATTCTCCTGTAGTCAAAATGGTCACTCTCAGAACCATGCTTGCTCTTGCCTATGCCAACAACTGGTTTTTGCATCATTTAGATGTAAATAACGCTTTCCTTCACAGAGAACCTAAGGAAGACGTCTACATGTCTATCCCTTCAGGATTCCCTCACTTTATAGGGTCATAAGTTTTGAAATTACTAAAGTCTTTATACGTTTTAAAGCAGGCTTCAAGGGAGTGGTTCTTTAAATTATCCAATACTTTACTACAAGATGGTTTCATTCAATCAACTGTCGGCTATTCCCTCTTCATCAAGCAGCAAGATAAATTTTTCCTTGCCTTATTGAAATATGTCGATGACATTATCCTAGTGACTAATAATGAAGATAAAATTGTTCCCTTCACACATTTTTGCAAACACATTTCAAACTAAAAGACCTTGGACCATTATGATACTGTCTTGGTCTTAAAGTTGCTAGATCCAAGTCTAGCATCCATATTTCTTAACAAAAATATGCTTTAGAAATATTAAAATATGCAGGTTTACTTGATGCTAAACCCTGTCAATTTCCTATAGATACTTATCTTAAATTATCAAATCAAGAAGGTGCTCTTCAGGATGATCCTATTCAATATAGAAGGCTTATTGGACAATTACTATATCTCACTCATACAAGGCTCGATCTTGCCTTTCTTGTTCAACAGTTGAGTCAATTTATGGACAAGCCTCGCAGGCCTCATTTAACTAAAGCCATGCGTGTTTTAAAATACCTCAAACTAGCTCCATCTCAAAGCATCTTCTTCTCAACAAAATATGAAATTCGTCTGAACTCTTTATGCGACTCAGATTGGGCATCTTGTGTGGATACTAGAAAATTTGTCACAGTTTTTTGTGTTTTTCTAAGAGATTCACTTATTTCATGAAAATTTAAGAAACAAACAACTGTCTCTCGTTCTTCTGCTGAAGCAGAATATTGCGCTATGGCAATTATTACTTCAAAAATCGTATGGCTTCATCAACTGCTTGCTAATCTTACTATTTCTAGCCCAAAGACTGCTCTTATCTTTTCTGACAGTCAATTAACTCTCCAAATTGCAACTAACCTAGTTTTTCATGAACGTACCAAACGTATTGAGGTTCACTGTCATTTTATTTGATAGAAAATCTCAAACGACACGATTAAAACCTTCCATGTCTCTTCTCAAGCTCAGCTCGTAGATTTGTTCACCATGGCACTTGGTGCCAAACTTTTGCATTCATTTTTATCCACGATGGGAGTGTTAAATCTCTACTCTTCATCTCGAGGGGGGACTATTAATTATTAGCTTTCTGTTAAGCCTTTTATTTCTGTTATTTTTTCCTTTTGGCTTGTACAATTCATGCACATATATAGATATTCAGTTAGAGTTTATTCCATTTTGAGTTGTATATATAACATATCTCATCAACGAAGAATAGGAGTGAGGGTATTCTTTTCTCATTTGTGATTATTTTCTCTTTATATTTAAATTAGACCATTAAAGATTAAATATAATTAAAAAAATTTAAATATGATTGAAAAAACTTTTCTTTAAGAATTTGACAAGTAATTACAAAATTGGCCGACTAATTACAAAATTAATTAATTTTTAACAACCAGAGTTATTAACCAAGTAATAACATTAACAATAATGCAGTAAAATTTTAGCTTAAGTGTGAGGTCTAGAAAAGTTTAATAATATACAACCTTACCCTTAGGTTATTTTTAAATGACCTATATGAAGGGAAATATACAAATTATGATTAAAAGTGTAAACAAACGAAGTCAACCATAAACCTTTCAGTTGAAAAATCACTAAACATATTAAAAATTGATAAATTCAGAGATAAAATGTGTTTACAGGTGAATAATGATGAGGACCAAATTAAAAAGTTGTTAGAAAAGATACCCCAAAAAAATAATTGGAGGATTGGATTCCTGCTACCTCCATAGGCTAACTGCCACTTATTACTCTATAGTTATTAGTATTCAAATTTTCAACTCCTGAAAACGACTGACATGTGCCTTTGGCCTTCAAATACCAAATTCATATTTTATAACTAAAGTCCAAAACTTCCCAATAAATTTGAAGTTTTACTTTTCTTTTTCATTCAGCTGATAACTTTTTATAATATGCAAATGTAGACTACATTATTATAAAGTACAAAAAAGTAAAGAAATTAAATAAGTACGCCCACAGAATCTGGACCAACCGGTGGGTAAAAGGAGAAGTGCACAGCACTTGAGGCTCTAGTCAGGGACTCAGGAGCCCCGTATGTAGGAGATTTGTTTTCTTGTGTACAAGGAAATAAATATTGGATCTTGTGAAACAAAGCATAATCTTTAGGGACTCGTAAATTCAAATTTGTTACCGACTGAACCGGTGGACTATTTTAAAATTTTAAAATTGATTTAATTATATAAATTTAGTTTATTTAATAAAATATAATATTATTTTAATTAATAAAAACTTATTAACTGAAATATTGTAATTTTATTCTAAGTCAATCAAATTTTAAATTTTGATAAAACTAAACTGAAACTAAAAAAAAGTAAAATCAATCTTATTTACTATTGTATTAATATTATTGTAAATAAGTTAGTTATGTGTAATAATACTCCTCAAACGTTAGACTTCAGCTTTGTTTGGTAATTAGCTGATTGCATTAGCTGTTAACTGATTATATCAACTGTTAGCTGATAGTTGATTATATTAATTGATTTGACTAAAAGATTACATTAGCTGTTTCTCATTTTATATCTGGTAAAATTAGTTGTTTAGTATTAATTGTTTATGTATAAAATGAATTATGAGGATGTGATTTTAAAGAAATTATAAAGGTACAAATATTATATATCTTATTATGTTGTTGCATATTCTTATAGACATTTAGATTTTAAATATTTAATTCTACAAAAAGTAAGTTTATAATACTAATAAAAAATATAGAAACATATAATAATAATAATAATAATTTAGGATACTTCACTTTTCGATCATTTCGAGATTTATTGCTATGGAATTTCCTTGTTTTTTTAAGATCAATAAAAATCTTATAATTTGTGTCTTTGGTAATTTCTGAATCAATGTTTGACTTGTTTATGATGTTCACTTAAAGTTCCTACCGTAATCAATTTGATTGAATTTTACTAATTGAGTTTACAGGTTTTTCAGAGTTAAACAAAGCTAACTAGCACGTGTACATAAGTGGGAAAATATTTGCATATAGATACTACACTATTCCCTGACAATTGTTGTTAAAACTTTCCTGATGTACTTGTTTAGGAGTAATATTTTGTTAATTTAGGTGGATCTTCTGCAAGAATATCACACAACATTAGTGTACAACATCATACATACACTGGTTAGACCATCTTGTCAAAATATATTTGCCTTACGAAATTTGTCAGCATTTAGTATGTCCAATAATGAAGTCACAATGTAGCAGAAAGTGGCGAGGGAATGAGGTAGGCAGTTAAGTTTGAGGGTAAAATTGTCTTTAAAAAAGATAAATATTAACTAATAGGATGAAAAACTCCTCCCAAGTAGCTTTTTAAAAAATAGCCGGTTGGATTAAATCAGCTAACCTAATCGGTTATTATTCAAATAAATAAATTAGTTATTTAACATATTCTTAATCACTTGAAATATAGCTAAAAATCTATCCACCATACACTCCCTCCACAAGCAAAATACAAAATTGGGATTAAGAATTTTGCAAAACATTAGTTTTTCTTTTTTAATTTCCATTTTGTTCTTAACTAACTACCGAGAAAACGGCGATGCAGACACATGGCGGCGAGTAAACAAAAGCATGTGAACAGCACGTGAAGTAGTCTTGTCCTAAATATACGTGAACGGTGAACCATGTCAACATGTTAATTCATCCGAGTCACACCCATACCTCCCCATGTGATTTCTCTCCCGCCCTACGGCCCTACCCCGTCCGCGTCGCTGACTCACTGTTTCAATCTGCCGTATTGATGTCATTTAAATACTTCTCATAAATAAATAAATAAGAAAAATCCTCATCTTAATTCTAAATTTTAGATTGAAAAAGACATGGTGAAATTTGTTAGAATTTATGATAGACTTATGGGCTCACAAGAGAAGGAAAGTTAGATCATATATAAGTCTAAGTGAGATTTTATCTTAAAACTAATTGATGATAGGTGAAATAGTCCAATAGACTTATATGTTAGTCTTTTTTCTCTCTTTTTTCAATGTGAGACAAACTTCAACTCTTTATATCTCAATATATCCCTTTCACGTGTGAGTTTAACACGTGTTATGATCTATCATTTTAAGATGTAAACGACTAATATAAAAGCAACCTGTTCTGATATTATGTTAGAATTTACAATAAACTTATGGGCCCATATGAGAAGGAAAGTTTAACCATATATAAGTTTAAGTGAGGTTCGATCCTAAAATCAATTGATGATAGGTGAAGTAGCCGCTAGATTTATATGTTAGTCTTTTTTTCTCTTTTTTTCTAATGTGGGACAAACTTTCACTCTTTATATGTCGACAAAATTTTATCCGAAAACAAATAAAATCGTTTTAATATTTATGTATATATTTAGCCGGCTCAAGCAAACCGTTGCCAAGCCTAAACCCACTAAGTAATTGATAGGAGAAAGCAAATCAAAATGTAAATGACTCCTCTCAGTGAAAAACAGAATGATGTAAAGGACCAAGTGATTAAGAGTTATGAATCTAAACATAGGCAATTTGAGGATAGGTAGTATCACTTGCCTGATGATGCAACCAAAGGCGATACCGATACAAATGTTGCTATTTGGATGCACCAGAAAACCAAGAGGAAACGCTAGGAGGAAAACCTGAAGAAAAGCTGGAAGAGAAAACTAACACTGATTAGTTCGTTGATACACGAAACGACGAGACTCAAAGTGAGCAAAGTAATACGGAAGAAAGGATTCCAATAAAATTGAAACGAAACTCAGGGATAGGAAAGGGTGACGATAACGACAAGTAAGATTAAACTATTATCAATTACTACATAAGAGAAAGGACAGCTGAGCTGGACGGAGAGTGACGGTGAGGGTAAATATGGTTGCCGACGGAAGTTCGATGTTTTGGTAAGAAGATTGTGAATTTTAAAGTTAGGAATGAGAAAAATTCAGGATATATTAATTAAGGATTTAGGTCATATTTATTTTAATTATGATGAGTTTAATTTAAATAGTTTTAAAACGATATAATTTAATTTAAATATTATAAAATATTAAAATTAAACTTATATTTAAATATAAATGGCAGGGTTAATTATGCAATTTTAACCTAAATTTTATTACCGATATCATTTGATTATTATAATTGGTTATTCTGGGCATTTTGTCAAATAAAAATTGAATTTATAAAGTTTGAAAATAAGTTATAATTTATTTTTTAAAATTTTTATGTTCAAATTATATTATATTTTTTAACCTTAAAAATATTCATAAACATGAAATAAAATCATTTTAATAAAAAATTCAATCCAATTCAAATCTAGAATCAGACTGGAAATTTAAAAAAATTCAAATTAGACTTTTAAGTTTTGTAAAACTAGGGTTGTCAATGAGATAAATTTAGGTGTTTTTAATAGGTCAGTTCATGGGTTAATCCAAGCCCAAACTGTCCTAAAATTCAATTCTTCTATGTAAAACGAAATTATTTAGATCAAGTGTTAAAAGAAATTTTAATTCAATGAGTTTGATGTTTATGAACAACTCAAAATTCAACGACGCCTAATGCAATAGAATTGTTTTTATATTAAAGGGAAGAAAACCAGTTTACAAAACAAGGCGGGGGAAACAGATTCCCGATATATCCTATAACAGGATTACATGACACCCAATGGGTGGATCAACAAAATAAGTGGGGCCGAAAGCGAAGTTCTCAGCATAGGACGCTAGCCAGTCAGCACATCGGTTGCG
>JAOSBK010000004.1:35500979-35525286 GCA_027568895.1 Erythroxylum shatona | reverse complement strand
TAAATTTAGAATTTGGAATTAAAGTTTAAATTATGGTTTGTGGTTATTATTTATATGTAAAATATTTAAAAATTATTTTTATTGACTTATTTTATATTAATTGTCATTATTATTTATTATCAAGATTTTTGAAAGCATGCTTGATGTAAACAGTAAACTAGTAAAGTATGCAGTACAACTGTACAATACACTAATATGGACTATTTTGCAATTTTTAAAAATTTTAGAGACTATTTTATAAATTTAAAAAATTACCTGAAACGGTACCGGGTATCGACCGGTACCGATACGGTTCCGTTCCAGAACTCAATCCAATACCAAGCCTGGTACTGTATTCATAACTTTGATCTCAACACCAAGATTCACGGGATCCATCCATAATAATCTTTATCCCATGCAGATACCACTTCGTTTTCAAAATCCAATTGCTTTCCAAGCTACGTCCACTTCACTCAATCTGTGACATCAACGTCTAGGTCACCCTTGCTCCGCCATACTTTCCAGACTATCTCTCCCTTTCAAATTATCCTCAAATGTACTAAATAATTATACTTCCTGTTTACTAGGAAAAAGCACCCGTCTTCCTTTTCAATTATCATCTCGTGTTTCTACTATGCCTTTACAATTTATTCATTGTGATCTATGGGGTCCCTCTTCAACTCTTTCATTTTCTGGTTACCAGTGTTTCATTCTTTTCACTGATGATTATTGATCTACATCTGGTTATTGTATCTTCTTGGGTCCAAATCTCATCTCCTAGAGTACCAAGAAACAACCCATTGTTGTTAGATCCAACACTGAAGCTGAATATCGAAGTATTGCTCTTGCTACTACTGAAGTTTGTTAGCTTAAATCTCTTCTTGGGAAAATTGGCTTATCTCACCTCCTACCGACCCTTTGGTGTGACAATCTTGGCGTCACATTTCTTGCTGTCAATCCCATCACTAATACTCATACAAAGCGTATTGAAATTGATATTCACTTTGTCAAAGATTTGGTTGCCAACAAAGCATTATCAATTCAACATCTTCCTTTAAGTCATCAAATTGTTGACATCATGACTAAAGCTCTACTTTTATCTGCTTTTCAAAATTTTCATGGCAAGCTCACTATGGCTACCTACCGTAAACTTGAGGGGGGCTGATAAATATATGCAGATATATGCAAATCTTTATGCAATCCCACTAGCACAAATTTGATTTCCTTTTAAATGTATTTGACTTTATCTTGTGTATTTCAATTGATTTTTATTATCTTTTTAGATATCATAAACATGTATAAATACACTGTAAAGTTACTCAGGAAAACAGAAGCAATACAATACAATTGCATTTCAATTGTTTTTTTAATTCTATTTTTTTAGGAAGAGAGTGAAACACCCAAAACTTGGGATTGAGAAGAAGACAAGCGAGGGCACTTGATCAACATAAGTGATGCCATGATCAAGCTTTAGGATTTATCAAGAAAAGGTTGGTCTTAATAGAGTTGTACGTTAGGCTTTGCTCTGGTTTTGGTCTATGCACGATTAGAAGGCAATTCATCGAACAAGTGGTAAACATACAACTCGGCAGTTATTTCAGTTAATCCAGTTCGGTTTGCTTGTTAACTTTCTACGTTCAACTTTTAATATGATTGATAATTATAGTTAGTTATATCCAAAAAAATGTTTTTTAGTATAAGTTTAATTATTATAAAGGGTCGAGTCTAAACCATGTAGTTTGGACATCGTACAACCCGAATCAAACCCAAGCCTAAGTCTAAACAGCCTAGGATGACAACGAGCCAGTTCACAAGTTAGCTTTGTCAAATTTTTTAAATAATTTTCTTAAAATTAAAGGTGTAAATTAATTTTTTCAATTGAGTTTAAGTCTGACCTAATTGAGACTCAAATTTTCTAAGCAAAATGATTTAATTTTGGTTATAAAAATTGGACTTTGGATTGTTCTAGGCCTGGCTCATAGACATATACTAGCCCATTGAAAACACCATAATCTAGACTAATAGGTGGGCTCATTGTTATGGTTAAATCAAACTACCCAAAATAACATTATATTTTTTATTTTTTCATGCTTCAAATTTTAACTTTGGTTCGATGTCTATTTTTTTAAAATTTAAACACAAATTAGATTATCAACTAAAATTATATTTATTAATTTTAAAATTTTTATGTATAACTAGGAATAACAATTTGTATCTGACTCGATCTAAATAAACCGAATTTTAGGTCAAACTTAATTTTTTTAAAAAAAATTGAGTTTTGAGTTCAGAATCCAGTCTGATCTAAAATTAGAATATTTCAAACAAAACGAACTCATTTTAAGTAAAACAATATCGTTTTCAAATTTTAAAATTAAAAATTAATCAAACTTAACCTAATTCGATTAGCTTCCAAATTGCAAGCTGTGAGCTTCGGACCAATCATAGCTTGCCCTAACTCTTTCTGCATGTGGTGTGATGGCAGTGGCAGATCAAACATAACTTGTTCTAAAGAGATGTTGCTAATAATGATGAAAAAAAACTTAATACCGATTTAATTATAAAAATTTTTAATTATTTTTTAATTTTTTAATTTTTGTTTAATTTATTTTAATAAATTTATTGTTAAAAATTAATCAATGTATTAGTTAATCGATTGATTTTATTAAATTAATAAATTTTTATAAACTAAAATAAATTAATTAATTTTTATTTAATAATATTTTTAATTAGACTCTAAATTATTAATGTAATATTTTTAAGTATGTTTTAAATTTTTTAGTTTTATTCAATTTTTAATTAACTTTATAATAATCTAATATTAATTAAACATCTTACCAATTTATCAATTTTTAAAATAGTGAATATTACAACATAAAAGTAGACGAATGAGTAGTGGGTGCGGGACGAGAATCTTTAGGAGTAAATACTGGCACGTGAACCCACGTGAATGCTAAAGATCTGGCCCACGGCCCACTACGTACTTCTACTATAATCCATTAAAACCACGTCCACATACATACACTTTAAGACCAACCCACGTTATTTTATGTTATAATAAAAATTAAAAAAGACCCATAACGTTTTTTTAATATTATTATATAATAATAACATGCAACACTTAATATAATGTAAAATAGTAATATGTATGTATGTATGTATATATATGCATATAAAGCTAAGGATTTAATATTTTTTAATCGCCAAAATAAAAGTAATTTCGCTAGTATTAAAATTAGCAAATCGGGTTACGCCTGAATTAAAGTTAATAAACTAAAATCAAACCGATTCGATAAAAAGAAGTTATTTTAATATGGTTGACAAAAATATCCTTATTTTTGTTTATATATTTGTAATTTCTTTTGAAAAAATTATATATTTATAACTTACAAATTACAACAAAGTTCGGTTTTTTCAATTATACTCAAATAATGCTTTCGAGTTAATTCGAGTATGTTTAAATGAAATTCAACCCTCAAGTTTAAAAAATTGAACTAGAGATCCTCCTAACTCAACTCGATCAATTAATAATATGAATTATAAAAGTGTTATTAAAAAATAACGAATCTTAATTATTTGTAATTTCTTTTGAAAAAATTATATATTTTGTAACTTACAAATTACAACAAAAGTGGGTTTTTTCAGTTACACTAAAATAATATTTTCGAATTAATTCAAGTCTATTTACATTAATTTCAACTCTTAAGTTGAACTTAATTGAACCGGTAATCGTTCAAACTCAACTCGATCTATTAATAATATGAATTATAAAACAACTCTAAATTTTTCAAATTTTATAAATCTAAATTAAGAATGAAGATGGTAAGTATGGAGTAAAGATATTATATAAATGTTTGTATATATTATGATTCAAACACACTATTTTATCTAATTTTAAAGAAAAAAAAATCCATAACACATGCACTTGTGTGGGGAAATATTGATACCTCCCCATGTATGATACAAAAAGTTGGAAGTGCAACTGAGATCAGTGACGAGGGTATGACGCCGGAGATGCCGCAGTCAACGGCGGCGGCGGCGGCGGCGGCTTGCATTGGTAGCACTTGGCGAATAGGCCAAAAGTGTCCACTTGCCTCACAAAATTGGTCACACTAGCCCAGCCTCCGAACCCGAATCCGACCAGCAAAACCCACACTACCACGAACGTGTTCAACGCATACATTGCAGTCCAGCTTGGTAAGAAGAATGGAGGCTTTTCCGCAGCATTCTGCACAAAACACACACTGTTTCAGACTGAACACAGACTTAAAACTAAACTCGAACTCAACTTAAAACCTACCTAAACCTGAACCTAACCAATAATAAAAAGTAAAGGTTGGACATGGAATTGACTAGCAAATGGCAACTATGTCATGTAGCTTGGACTATTTGGAAGGAAGGAAGGAAGTCAAATCTAAGCCAGCTCATTTCAACATATAGCATAATGCCTTCAACTGTAGCATATAACTAAATGAAAGTGACAGACCAACCATCTCTATTCTGCTCCTAATACGTCCAAATCCAACCCTTAAATGCTCTTTTGTACACTTCCTCCACCATCTCCGTCGACGTCCCGTCCACCACTCGAAACTCAGTGCACGTAATAATTCAAAAACCGAAACAAGCTAAACTTCTTTTTTTTTTACCTGTCTGGCGGAAGCTTTTCTGTAGGTGAGCATATGAGCTAAAGCTGGTATGATGTATACGGTGAAGCTAACTAAAAGAGCCCCAACTGCTGAGTTGATAGGACCAAAAAATGGGAAGATTATAGCTAGAAACCATATCGGAATCACCACCGGAAGTCTAGCGAGTGCTCGGAGGCATATGCTCTTCGTGTCGTGCATACCAATCACCTTCTCCCACACAAAGTACAGAGGAGTACAGGCAAACCCGAATGTTATGAACTGTGACAGCATCAAACTATTGTAAGATTGTTATTTTTTAATAAAATAAAAGATATAAATCTGTAGTGTAATTTAATAAATTTAAAAAGTCTTAAATTTTAATATTTTTTAAAAACAATTCTAATTAATAATTTGTTAAAAAATTTCTTCCAAATTTTAGTTAAAAAAGATACAAATATACACGGGATAAATATTATATATAAACTAATCAAATGTTCCCGACATAATAATTTAGCTCAATTCTTAAATTACACCGAACTAATTTTTAGTAATCTAAGTTATTTCTTAAACAGGGTATTAAGTAATTAAACATAAAGTCAACGTATTTAGTATACAAGATTCCTTATTTTACGAGGATCTAGAGAGAATCATCGATATATGCAACTTTTTTTTTGTATTTTTTAAGGAAGTTATTTACGTAAATATTAACTAATTAAATATAATTTAAATTAATAGTTTAAATTAATTAATTTAATTAAAATTTAAAAATTGAGCTAATCAGTATTTAATTAGTCTACGAAATTAAAGAGAAATTTTTAAAAATTTTAAAAAAGAAATTTTAATAATTCTAAAAATTAAATAATTATTTTTAAAAAAATTAAAATTCATAGATTTATATGTCTTTAACCTTAATATAGTATTATTAACTTCGAAGAAACTGAAGAAGGGTTGTGAAATTTGTGAACCTGGTGAATAAGCATGAGGATGACGGCGGCGTCCCGGAAACGGGATTTGGGGAGGAGGGAGAAGGCGTTGGAATGGTTTAGTAGCTGGTCGCCGAAGGCCCAGTAAACGGCGGAGGCTGACGGAATTGTTAGTGTGAAGACGTAGAGTGTGGCTAATAAGTAAATGTACTTGAACTTCTGGGGCTTCCACATAGCATGCATGATTTCCCTGTAAACAATTTTTTTATATATAATTATCACAGGTTAGTGAGTAGTCACAGATCATATTGAATTTTCCGAGAAAATGGGGAACAAAAAATCATGATCTGAATGATTTTGTCTCCGGCAAAAGCTGCAAACCGAACCTGCGTAGAAACCGGTGACGGAAACAAAGAAGATAAAGGTTAAATAAAAAAACAGAGTAATACAAAAAGCTTACACTGTCACGGCGTGCCCACCAAAGGTGTAGAGTATGTTGGTGGCTCCGGTGAAGTAAAGCACCAGCTTTGTTGCCCCACTGTGTTTCACCCCTTCGACCTACGATAAGAACTTCACATGGGCAATACATCAAATACGCAATAAGCATTTTAGATTTCTGGTTTTTACACCATGTATTTACCTGGCCATGAACAAGAGCTGCTATGGTTAAGTACCAGGCGGTGTAAGTGGTCATTCCAAGGCCAAGGAAGGACCAAATACGGTAGTTATGAAAAGAGGGTATGAACACTGTAGTAGCACAGCAAGCTCCAAAAATGTATGTCCATGTCCTCTTGTCCAATCTGTCGTTGATGTAGTAAATATTACTGTTTCAGATCAAGAAACCAACAAGGAAGAGTTAAGAAAATCGAATTAAAACCAAGATCAGAGTGTTATGATTGAACAAAGGTTATGAACGAATCGTCTTACCTCGCACAAGCTATTAGCTGAATGACAGATCCAAAGAGTAGGAAAGTACAGTTGAAGGCAAGTCCCGCAGCTTTCCAGTATGGACCCAGCAAACCATCAAGCACTTCAAACCACTGTAATACAAAAGAAACGTAAGCCCTTTTTTTGTTTTCTTGTTCCAAGATTTGAGGTGATGGTTTTTTAGAAGAAGAAGCACCATTGTACCTGTATAACATGATTCTTGAAGCTGACATTCTCTCTTTCTTTCCTGCTTCTGTACTCGATGTAAAGCACACTAATGAGGTAAGCTGTCCAGCTTCCTATTATCCCATAAAATACCTGAAGCAAAATTCCTGAGAGCATTCCCATCTGTGAGAAGGAATACGGCAGTGTCAGGAGTACCTGAGCCACCTGCAAGTAACCAGGAAAAAAATGGTTTCAGGGAAAGGAAATCAGGAATTTTGGGGATGTTTTCTTGTTAAAGAATGGATTTTGTGAGATGGGCTTTTGTGTTGGTTACTTGATTCGAAGCACAACTGAACCAGGCGTCCCAGACAGAGCCTCCATGCCAGAGAAAGCTCTTGACGCTAAACATGGAGTGTTGTTGTCCTACTTCTTCTTCTTCGTCTTTACCTGCCTGGTCAGGTTCAATATTAAAGTTGGACACTATTGCTTCTTCTGCTTGCTTCTGAGGCAACATTGTCTTCGATTTTCTCTAACAAGGAAACTTCTAAATCCTGGTAGATCTGAAACATATAAAAGACAGAGTAATGAGACCAAAAAAAAAAAAAACCATGATCAAAACTCAACCCCAGAAAACGAAAGACCCTGCCCAGATCAAGATAAATCACAAAATTCCTTTCCAAACTTCAAGAGATTACATATAACACAGCTCTCACACTAATCCAAAAAGAAGAAGGTGAAAACGAAAAAGGCTAGAGCTTTAGCATGTTTTCACGAACCAGACTAAAAAGAACAGCCCACATCAACAAAACTCACTTTGAAACTAACCTTGTAATGAGAAGTCTCTTTCGGACAAAAGATTGAAGAAACCAGAAACAGATCCTGATCAGTTTCAAGCTTGTCCTTTACCTAAAGAACTAGAAGACTCAGCAGGTGTAGAATATAGGCTTTATCCGTTCCAGAATTATGGCAGAGAAAGCCTTAAATGCATTGAAATAATTGCAGAATATAAAATCCACAGGCTACGGATCTCTCTTCAATAAAAGCTCGATTTAATGCGCCACCAATCTGCAGAGACAAAACCCCAAAAACGGCGAGACCTCAGAAACAGGAAAAGAAAAAAAAAAGCTCCTTTTCGCTCTTATTGAACCAACAATATCAACTATGTGCACCTACTGTTGCTACACAGTGACCTTGCTCTGTTTATATTGGTTTCTTGGGGTCTTTTCGTTCTGGTTTTTGTTTCACTTCCACTGTTTAAAAGTTTCATGAAGGACAAAAGAGTGAAAGAGACGAAACTCAAATTCCCTGTACCTTCAACTTGCGATGTTTGGTTTCTGAGAAAATTAGAGAATTTTCAGATGCAAGAAACAGAGGCTTTGTTCTCATCACTAAGAGGGACTGAGCTACCTCTGGACCTTCCTTTTATAGCCCGGGAACAGGAAAACCGTTTCAACGGCTAAATCCTTTTTTTTTTAATCTCCTTAAAATGAATTTCAATAATGGCTCTTTATTAAGTGACAATTAAAACTTCAGACTTTACAGCCAAATCACTATATATATGGTAAATTTTAAAAAACATATAATAATTTACTAATTATAAGTATTAAATAAATTATTTAGCAAATTCAAACCATTAATAAAGAGATTTTTTTTGTTTTTTATCAAATTATTTAGTATACTATTTATTTTTAAAAAGTGTAGTATTACGCAACTTCTTATTTTTTTGTTTACAAGGAAAAAGAACCAAAAGAATCTATCACTCGACCCACATCACCCTACGAATGTAGGGTTCTACGGTAAAGAACTCCATTCATGTCTTGGTGTAATACTTCCTTAACGCTCATTGGAGGCTCCTTAAGGATATGTAGACCCGGTCCTGCTAAAGAGACTAGGATAGCCAGTCTATCTGCACATTGGTTTCCTTCTCATATACCTGTCACCAAAAGATTAATGTCAGACATACCGCTAATGGAAGAGGAGAGAATGTTAATAACTACTAGCGAGTTCATTTCGATTATCACGCGATATCCCTACTCCCAAGGCAACATAAGTCCTGAATGTACTCCCCAGAGTTCAGCAGCTAGAGGATCGCCTACTCCTATATTTTGTAGGAAGCCTACACACCAGTAACCTTGGCAGGTCCTAATTACGTCGCCGGTTGAAGCAGTGTTGGATCCCGTTTTTACCGCTCCATTTGTATTAATCCTGACCCACCCCTCCATGAGTTTGGTCCAACCTACTAGTATACCTAACGGTAAACCTTGTACTTGAAAGACCCAATTTTTCATCTCGCTGGCCCGTATGATCCAATCAACATAAGCGATGACAATTTTAGTTTCATCTATTGGCCAGACAAAACCTGGCTCAAAAATGGTGTTATTTTTCCATTTCTATAAAAACCAACAAGCGCGCCAAAAATGGTAGCCCACGCTACTTGATTCAGGTCCCCTCATCATGTTGGAAAAAATCCCTATCTACCATTGCATGGGGAAATTTACGCCAGAAGAATTTTACGCGAGGACAATCTCATATAGCGTGTAGAGTCGACTCCTCCTATCCACAGGAGGTACAACCATTCTCCGTTGTTAGATGGCGGGTCACACTCTGCTGGTTAGTTAATAATTTCCACTTTGCCAACAGCCAAAGAAAATAATTTATTTGAAAATAATAAAATAAATAAATAAATGCTTAATAAATACAGCATTGGTGTTAATAAAGAAATGATTAGCATAATCCCTATTTTATATTTTATATTTACATTTTCTTATATTTATAATTAAATAATAATAATTTATGATTCATTAATTAGTGTTGAGATAATTATGAGATCCTAAAACTTCAGTTTATTTAACTTTTATTTATTAAAATTGCACATTTTATTTAATGTAGATAAATCCAACTTATGTGATAATTCAAGTAAGGTTATTTACATAAAAATAGTGAATCATAATATAATAAATTAAAATATTTATTATTTAATTAAATTTTACACTTATCATTAATATTGTAAAAATGAATAAAAATTTATATATTAAATATAATTTAGTAAATATGTTTCAATATTACATATCATATATCCCATCCCTCTCTTTCTCTTCCCTTCCATTCATGTGGATCATGAATCTTCTCAAATTCTACTTTGAGCGAGATTTCTATTGGATGTAATTGTTGTTGTTGTAACTATTTTACGTGAGACAAAAATCTATTTTTATTTATAATTTTTTATTTAGCTGGGGAGAATTATGATGATAACTATATATTAATAACTTAAATATCAAATTTCGGTAGAGAGTTTTAGATAACATGCCTCAATTTGATATTAATTTTTATGCATTTTAATTAATTTTAATGCATTTTTTCCTTTTTAAAAAGGTACATATGAAGCTTTTAGTTTTTAAACTATCAAGCAAAGCATTTAGGCCATGTTTAGCAAATAGCGGATTGTATTAACTATTAACTGATTCTATCAACGGTTAGCTAATAGATGATTATATCAGTTGACTTGATCAGCAGATAATATCAGCTATTTATTAAAGATATTTGGTAAAATTAGCTGTTTATATGTAAAATAGCTTATGAGGGTATGATTTAAAAAATTATAAGGGCATGAATATTATATTTCTAATATTTCGTTGAATATTCTTATAATAATTTAGATATTTAATTTAAAAAAATTAAATTTATAACTTTAATAAAAAATATAATAATAATAATAATAACATCTTTTATATAATATGTATGAATTTTGTTATTTAATAAATAAAAATATTTATAATTATAGTATGACACAGTAAAAAATTATAAAAAGTGGGTATAATTGGTTTCTTATCTATTAATTTTTAGCTAACCATCCAAAAAGCTTATCTTATAGAGCTTTTAGAATTTAGCTTATTAGGGTTAAATAAGCTAACCAATAAGCTATTCACCAAATATATCAATAACTTTTTAAAATGGTACAAAAGTTAACTTTTAATCAATAAGCTAAAAAATAGTTGATAAGCTGTTTGTCGAACATCTCATTGGGATCCATCAAACTTCCTCAACACTCAACATTCTTTTCCCACGCTCATCCCACATCGCAAGTAAACACGCATCATAAGACACTCAGACAAAACGCAGGCCAACTGGACACTCGTTGCTTTGCACGATTGGAAGTGATCCCAGCAAAATGAGAGATCCGATAAGGTTTTGGTCGATCATTGATTGCCCCGAACTCGATAAACATGTTAAAATGGAGCCCCATTATGATTTTTAACGCATTGTGTTTGGGCCATCGCAGCCGCACACGTCTTCGTTTTGGGCTACAAACCGTTGGATTCAGAAAGCTTTGCCACGCTTTAAAAGGTAGTAGAAACATGCGCAAAATGAGCGCCACCATGTGCCCCACTAAGCCAGGTTGGAGCACCCTGGTTCTGTTAAGGTATTTCAATCATGTGTCACTGAATTCTGTCCATATATTTGTGTGGACTTTATATAAATATGTGGATGAGATTTAATAGAACAGAGTAAGAACTGATTAATCAGAACAGAGGATCTGTTCCCACTAAGTCGGCGACTAATTATACCCTTGTGACTATTTCAAAAACTATTTTTATTTCAAATTAGGAAAAAAGAATCATATATAATAAAATTAATTTAAAAATATTTTTAAACTTATATAAAAGCTCTTTAACAACAAATTATTATATATCTAATTATTGTACTCTTAATAGTATTTATATAGGATACAAAAGTATTACTTTGCTTGTAGTTTAATAAATTTAGAAAAAGTCTTTAATTTTTAAATTCTCAAACAAAACTTTTTGTAATTTTTTAAAAATAATTTCAAATTTTGGTAAAAAATAATAACAAAAAATACGTAACATGAACATCAGACGTTATAAGTCAATTTAAATTTTAAACCTGACATAAATCAATTACATTATATTTAAATTAATAAATTAAGATAATTATAATAAAATTATTAATTTTATTTATATATAATTAGTTTAATTCAAATTTAAAAGTCAGGCAGTTCACATCTAATATTCATATCATCTGTATTTCTTAATTAATATTTAACCAAAGTCTAAGATAATGGATATTTTTGAAAAACTTAAAGCTAAAATAAAATTTTTTTCGAGATTTTTAAAGATTAAGAAGTTTTCTATCATAAAAGCTTGATGAGTCCGTAAATTTTGACCTTTCATAATTGATAGACATATTTTGGTTCAATTTAGACACTTGACCTAACTATGTGTACTATTAACAAAGTAGACAAAGTTAACTTTATGTCATTATTGACAACACGACGTAAGTTAGGCCATTGACCACTAAAGTCACGATATTACTAATTAAATTTAATCACAACCTTATGTGTAATTAAAATAGATCAATTGCTCTTGGGATAAAAATTTTTAGACCCTATAATTTGTCCTATTTTTATTCCGGTCCGTAACTTTCAAAAATTATTAATAATTTCTCAATATTTTGGTTTTATAATAGCTGGCTTCCTGTTGTCAACTTTGTTACACGTTCTTTAAACGATGTTGTATACTGTCACGTGTAGCGTCGTATGAAAAAATAACGTCATTTTAAATTTTACAGTTACAGTTTTTAGTGAGAGTTTGATATGCTAATAATATATCAAACTATATGCAACAAGTTTAACCTTAGTTATTAATACATGATTAAACTCACAGATTGGAAAAAAGGGTTGTGGCTAAGGAAACACAAGAAAGTAGTGAGGAGGTAAATAGAAGATAGAGAAATGATAGTGGGTATTAGGGTTAAGAATAACAATATGATCAAGCTTGGTCTAACCGAGTCTAAACCTTAAATTAGAAGAGAAAGAAATGGTAGTGCTGATTAGGGTTAAGAATGATAAACTGGTCGAGTTTAGTCTAACCGAACCTAATTAGGGTTAAGGATGATAAATTGGTCGAGTTTGGCCTAACCGGACCAAACTAATTAGGATTAGTTTTGTCTGAACGTTAAAATTAGATTATTTAAATTTTATAAAACCTAACTATTTACACGAAGCTCAAATTTTATCAAACTTTAAATCAAACTCAAACTTAAAAAGATGAGGCAGAGGGTGATCCGTCATGGTCATGGGGTGCAAGAAAACAAGTAAAAATGGGAAAATGTTACATATATTCCTTACAAAAAGCTTCATAGTTGCTCCGTTTAAAGGGGGATTTGTCGGCTTGGTGAGGCAAAAACAACACATTCCACCCCTCTTCTTCCCTTTCCTTCTATTTATTATTAGACTCTTTGTAAGATTAGAGAGTTTAAGACATGCACTTGATTATATAAAGTGCACATGATCACGTTGTGGACAAACCAATGATATAAGAGGCGTTTAGACTTTGTAAAGCTTATATATATATATATATATATAGTAACAAAGAGCATTTGTCTAAAATGTAACTTTGGGGCTTAGTGGGTGATGCAATGATTAGTGAATAGATTTTGACGCCTCACTCTCTCTTTGGTCCTTTTTCCACAAGATGCAGCATGTTCCATCCATCCCCTTATCACGTGGGTCCAAGAAATTATAGTTTGGTTAATTAATAAAGTAAGCATTTTATAACCGAGAAATTTAACTTAAACATGGGTTAATTCCGGTTTACAATCTAAAAAATATATAGTCTAATTGAATTATTAATAAAATTAACATTTTGTATTATAACTAAGTTCGAGAAATTTATCTTAAAGATGGGTTAATCTCGATTTAAAATTTAGAAAAATATGAATTTTAATTAAATTTTAGGTCAAACTTGAATTTTAAGATAATCTTTAATTTGAGTTTCAACCTTATAGCGTATGTATTCAATTTGAACCAAACCCATTATCATAGGTATTGATCGATCTGTCTAACTAGAACTCAACTTAATAAATTTTAAGATAATCTTCGATTTGAGTTTCAACCTTATAACATATGTATTCAATTTGAACCAAACTCATTATTATACGTATTGACTGATCTATCTAACTAGAACTTAATTTAATCAAATTTGAGAAATTTAACTTAAACATGGGTTAATCTTGGTTTAAAATTTAAAAAATATAAAGTCCCATTAAATTTTAGGTCAAACTTAAATTTTAAGATAATCTTCAATTTGAATTTCAACTTTATAAAGTATGTATTCAATTTGAACCAAACTCATTAGCATACGTATTGATTGATCAGTCTAACTAGAACTTAACTTAATCAAATACTTAAACATGAATTAAACTCGGATTAAAGCCTAAGAAAAGTATGAAGTTTGACTAAATTTTAGATCAAGCTTAAATTTTATAAGATACAAAGTTGGTGGTGAAGCACTCGATACCCTCCACTCAGTTGGCATCTTTCATTCATTGATCGTCATCACTGCCTATATCTTTTAATGTTACCAATGAATTATAAAAAATTCAATGTAGTTTATACATAAGGTTTTTCATTTTACGAAAATTTAGGAAATTTTAAAATATATGCAGTATTCTCTTTATATTTTAAAAAAATTATTTATGTAATTTGAACCTGATCACAAATGAGTAATTTGTAAAATTGTTCTAAAATAATTAATACTTAAATTAAAAATATGACCGTCGATTTTGAATTTTTTAGAATTAATTTCATATAATACATGAAAATAAAAAATATCATTAACTCTATTTTATTATTTTTTTAATAGTTTAAATCAAACTATAAATTACATAAATCCAAAAGTTTAAACACAATCATAAATATTTACAAATTAAAAGAATAATAAATATTTATTTTACTAAATTATAAAATAAAAAATTAATTAACTAAAGTTTAGAAACAATCATATAACACCATAATTATAAAAATATAAACTTTTATTTTACCTAATAATGAAATTTAAAAAACTAATTATCAATCATTAGTTGACTCGAAGGGTTGTTTTATAATTAAATTGAATTATGAATGCGTTGATTAAAGATAAGCATGAAAAGCAAAGGTTCGCTGGTCCTACAAGAGTAAACCTAACAGCTCAGAGTTGATGATTGTTGTGGTCCAACAACACCTGATGTGATGGGCAGTCAATTAGTGATGAATAAATTATTATTATTATTACCTTTTCCAAAATAATAAAAAAGGATTTTAGTTTACTAATTAAGGTTTTTTAATTGTAATAATTTGTGATTTAGAGTATAATTGATAATCCATAATTTAAATTAAAACTTTAAAAAAACTTTGTAATTTTTAAAAATCTCGAAAAACCCTTTAAAATTTTTTCTCTTAAATTCGATTAAAAATAACATCGAAACATACGTGACATAGACATTAGATATGGATTTATCAAATATCGCTAATATAATAATCTAACTCAGGTTTTAAAATCGATCTAAACTAATTAAATTTTACTTAAATTAATAATTTAACATAATTTATTAGCTTCGTCGTCATCGTCAACACCCAGTGAAAGCCTCACTACTATTGCCTAAAATCGACATTAATAACTTGAAAGTCGAGTAGTATTGTAACTTAGGAGAAGATTTGGATAATAATTAGGTATAGGTCATGAATAAGATCAAACAAGGATTGGACAGAGAAAGCAACTTAGTCTTGAAAATGAAATGGGGTTAGGTTTTGAACTAAGCATCCAAAGATTTTTAACCTTTGAACACACACCTTATCAAGAAAATTATAATGTGCGCTTTAATAATTGCTGATGAATGATTAAGCACATCCAACTAATTGCGTTATGATTGCGCTTTGGAGTTTGATTAAATTTAGGTTGTCTCGATTAATTTACTATAATTTTTGAAAAATATTTAAATTCAAGCTCGAACTTAATCGAATTAAGTTAGTTCGTTGTTTTCAGACCGAGTCCACTCATTATAACTAATTTGTAACCCTATATATACAATTGGGTGAGATTAGGTTTGAGTCTTCTAAAATTAGTTAATTTTTAAGCTTGAATTCGAGCTTGGTTAAATTTGATTTAGTCTAAGTAATTTACCGCTAATTTAAAACAATAATAAAATAAATTTTGAATTTGATAAAATTGAGTCAATCTATTAACTTTAGACCGGATTTGATTCCTAATTTGTAACCCTATTTAGATGGACCCATAAATTGATGTGTAATATGTCTAGCTATCTATTATTTGTACCAAACTGTCTAATCATGGTCCCACTCTTGGTATAATCTTCACATATTTGCCTTGAATTGTAATGTAATTAAGATTTAAGAATCAAGAAGAAAATCAGAGTGCGGATCATTTGATTTCGTTTGTCACCCTTGTCAGCTTCAGACTATACATTTTACAAGAGCCTTCGCTGACGATTTTGGACTTCATTCGATGGGATCAGTACGGCGCTTTGTACCGTCAGTTTTTGCGTTAGTTTGGTTGTATTAGTTTCTTTTCCCTTGTATTCAAAAAAAAAAAAAAGAACCAAGTTTTAGGGTTTGGATTACATCATTTTCTAAGGCATAAGTGAAATTATCAATTTAGACCATTTTAATGTTAACTTAGTATTTGGCTAGTTTGGAAAGGAATAGACAGATCTTATCATTTTTGCTATATAAAGAGTGATGATTTAGAGAAAGCAATCAATGGGTTTGACTCACCTACTTGGGTTGATTTTCTAAAGTTAGGTTTTGGTCCCATTAATAATGATAATGAATTGGGTTTACGAAATTCGATTAGGTTTTAGTCATGAATTATAATTAAAAAGTTAAATCAATTTAGCAATAAAAACTTTAAATTTACTAATTTTTATTTGATATTTAACTTTTTTTGTTAATTAAAATAAATTGATTAATTTTTATTTATTAATTAAATTTTAAATTAATAATAGTCTTCTTTAATCATATTTTAAATTATTCAAACTTTAACAGTTTTATAATAGACAAATACTGAGTGAAATTTTTAAATCTCAAATCTCTTATCTTATTAATTTAATTTTCGGTCTAAATTTTAAAATATCAATCTTGAACCAGGTTGAATTTTTTAAAACAATGTCATTTTGATTAAACTTATAGATTAAGAATATATCATTTTAAGCTATGTCAAAGGTATTGGAATTGTTTAAGTATGGTTTCGAATTGACGCTTTTCGTCTAAAGTCTTATCAACCCAAAGCTAATCGTTTAATTTCAGGCCAGATCGAACCGAACAAAATTTGTCAACCAAAGCTCCAAATATATATAGGCTAATTTAACAATTACTTGTTTTTAACATTTCAAAATAACCAGTTAGTGTAAGAGAGTCAATCACTTCAACATTAAAAAAGAAAAATCTTGAGCATATAGTTCTTAGAAATGCTTGCAATCTCTTATGTTATTACACAAAATAGATTTACAATTATTCTTAAATTGGAATTCAAAAGGGTCTGTGAAACCTTTTATAAAAAAGCTTGTGGAGTAGTCATGATGATGATGCTGATCGAATTTATTAGTGCACAAACAAGAATGATAATGATTAGGGATGGAAAAAAAAAATCTAGGACAGGATCATAGTTATGGTCAAAATTTAAAATAGTTAATTTTTAATTTTTAATTTAATTTATTTTAATAATTTTTTTTATTAAAAATCGATCAGTCTATTAATTAATCAGTCAATTTTGTAAATTAATCAAATTTTATAAATTAAAATAAATTAATTAATTTTTATTTATTATTCTTCTTTTTCAATTAAATATCAATTTTTTCGGTAAGTAAAAGATAATTTTCTTTAATCATATTTTAAAATTTTTAATTTAATTTAATTTGTAATCGATTTTATAATAATTTATTAAACCTTTAAATTATAAATTTCATGTCTGAGTGGTTCTTTTATTTGATGATGAAAGTTACTTCCAGATAATATTTATTGCAGAGAGTTCATCATTACTAAGGTCGTGTGATAATCAATAAATTATCATAAAAAAAGGACAGCTGAGCATATAACTCAAATCGAACTAAAAGGTTTCACAAAGAAGGGATCCTATGCAATGTTCAATATTCTAACAAATATGATTTGTTTATTTGTTTCCATTTTTTATTTTTCACTATTTTAAAATAAAATTAAAATTAAACGAGGTTCACCCTAAATTATTAAATATTGTAAATAATTTTTATTTAATGATAATTTTTCACAATAATAATTATTCGTTTGTAATCATAAGTTTACATATTTAAATAACGGAAGCAGTCTCTTTTAAAAAATTAAAAAGAGAAGTTTGCGTAATTAAGTCATTAATAATCCTCTCCGACTATCACACAGGCTCCCCTCCCCCAACCTTTACGGGAGTTTTGTACACGGAATACTTTAACTTTTGACTTTTAATAATAATTATTACTCCCTCCTATCTAAGATAAGTGTCGTTTTATAGAGATTTTAATTATTTAAAATAAGTGTCGTTTACGATTTTTCTTGCATGTTTATAATTTTATTTCCAAAACTACCATTTAATTTTCTCACATCATAATTATACAGATTCCATTTTCAAGACAATTCAACATGCAATTAATAAGGGTATATCAAACATTTCACTAGCTTTCTTAATAAGTGTGCATCTCTCTAAAACGACACTTATTTTAGATAGGAAGGAATAATAGCTACTAAATAAATTACCAAAATTAATATTATTTTTAGCAAACCATATTATAAGTATCTTTAAAAAATAACGAGTAAGTCTTTTTCTTTATTACGACCACCTACGACGGCGGCGCGTACGATCCTCTCACCGGCCAGTGACGATATTGACTGTGCAACACCGACAAAACTTAATTTCCATTGCAGCATCTCTAAGCAACAGTTTTTTTTATACCCTACGTTAGTATTTTTAGGATGGCAATCATCTTCTCAGGTGTTTTTAATGGACTCAAGTTTATGCCTAAATTGACCCAAGATTCAACTATCGTTTTGCTTTAAAAAAATTGAATCTTAAGCCAACCTAAGATTAGGCCGTCCAAGTTCAAACTCAAGTATAAAAAATATTATTTTACACTTTTAAATTTTTAAAAATTAACAAAACTAAGCAACTATCATCCCCTAGTATAATTATGCCAAATTCTGTGCAATCTTGCTTCAAACTTTATTAAATTTTACAATTATAACCTAACCTTTTAAAAAATAATACAGTATTAAAATTTTTTATTTTTTAATTATAATCCGTTAATTTTTTCGTTAAATTTATTGACATAATTTGTCACGTATCAAAAAACTATAAAAACGAAAGGGATAAGAGTAAGGAGATCAAACTGAGCTAAGGGGGTAAGACTTAAGTCATTTTAAAAAACAACTAGGTTTAATTAATCTAACATTTTTTCTATAATTACTGCTAATGTACATCAATAATAAGGGTTTTTGAATACGTGACAACCTACCTCAACAAACTTAACTAAAAAACTAATATCGAGCTAAATTTTAAAAAAACTAAAAATTTTAACATTTTATAATCACTTTTTAAAATTTAAACTATAATTGCACAATTAAACAAAATTCAATATCTTATTATCATCATTTATGCAGCTCATGGGGCTTCATAAAGTTTGAGGCTTTTCTTTACATCATTTTGGATAAGATAGAAGCCCAAGATTTGATGAAAGTGAGTGGGAGGAGTTGATTGCTATTTTAGTGAGTGTTGCTTGACAAATTAATTTCGATCCAATTTAACTAATCACAAAATTAAAGAGTTAAATTCAAATTATACATTAAATTTTGGACCAACTCCCAAAACATAATTGTTAAGAAAATGCAATTAAAATACAATTATTTTAAAGTCCGTAGAAAGGGCTCAAGTCTAACTTCGATTACCTCTTTAAAATAAGAGTGGCAATTAGGCCCTGCTCGTCTTAGCCTAAAGTTAACGGATCAAGCTCGAACTGAGTAGGCCTCATGCCGCTAATTGCATGACAAGTGACAGTTCATGTGAGTGCCCTAAACAAGTTATATCACCTCCTCACTCATCTACTTTCCTCTTCCTCCCAAGGATTGCAGCTCTGTGTAATCTAGGTCCACCCATACGCCATTTCTTAAATGACATCATAGAAGATTGAGCTGCCTCATACACTGCATTATTGCACAAACATATTATAGGTGTCACTCCATAAACATGGGACGAGAGAAATTTTGTTCTCTTTTGATGATGATGATGATACTTATGCTTCAACAAGGAGAGAAATCTCACAGTTGGTTTCTTCTTTTGTTAAACGACTCAAGAATTTTGATGCAGCCGTGAATGCTACAGTGTGTGCCTTGTGCAGGACTTCCTTGTACCGCAATCCGAATGCATATGCAAGTAAAAATCCAATTGTTTTATCACACCTGTTCATGGAATGGAAACAATTAATCAACAGCAGGAAGAAAATGGGAGAATTCATTGTTATTTCATCATCAAGAAAATGGGAAATATTACATAAACAGCTTAGAAAATATATCCAATGCAAACAGAATTCATTAGGTTATTTATTCTTCTCATGGAATGAATCATAAGTATAACACCGAATAGATAGGAATGAGAATGGCTTACAGTGGTGCTAGCTTGCATCCAAATTTATAGAAGTATAAACAACGAGATCTCAAATCTACACATGCAGCATCGGCCTGGATTTCTAGCCGTGTTCTGGAAGTAGCAGCAATTGGCATAAGAAAGAATAACAAAAAGATGATGAATTCACAGACAATGTGAACCCCCATTAAGAATTAAATGAGAAGGAAAGACAATGAAGGAGCCTCTGCTTCAGTCCAGTATTCTTGATTACGTCCTGTACTGACAAACTATGACCGTAGAAAGGTCGTTCCAACAAATATCATCCTTACAAGCACAAGGTTAGTTAAACACAAATGTTTGAAGGTGTTTTACTAGAGGGAGTGGGATGAATTACTTCTGATTGAAACAAGCAGGAGCACTAATTGTTACTGCTTGCCTCAAGTGCAACTCGTGGGCAAGCCAGAAAGGAAGCTCTAGTTTTGAACCTTGTGCTATCTGAAACAAACAGTGACAGGGTACTTTTTAGCATATCAAATAAGACTACTAGCTAATGCACTAGCAAATTCAAACTTACATAGCTCTTCTCAATGCTTTCGTCGACTTTTACTCCATTTACAGCCTTATGGAAGACAAGGGGAACAAACTACTTGAGAAGAAAAAAGCAAAACTAAGAATCGCAACATAACCAACAATGCCTTTTGGAAATGGACGTGGGATAAGATAGAGTTTTCACCTCTTCCTCCACAAGAATGTCATCAATGTCGTAATAATTGGCCATAATCTCCGTTTCTAACTCTATTTGAGATCTGCAAGACAGCACTTATTTTTCATTCATGTCCGGATCCCCCAAACGTAAAAGTATATATTTCAATAAGGAAAATCGTGCAAACACACCAAAAAAATACAGTTAAATATAAGGACATTCCAGTTTCCATTAAACAAACCACTTAAAACAAAACCAAAAGTCTTGAACATAGGAACCTCAAACTAAAAGATAAATGACCATCAAACATACTCAACTTCCAACCTATGCAAGGCAAACTCATTGTTGTCATCAAGAACACTATCACAGAATCATGAAAGACCCAAACCAACACGTAGCCCTATCTATAATATAGACTTAGTACTAACAAGAATTGTAATTTGCAGTAAACAGTAACATCAAACACGATAATGAGGTTTACTCAGAGCCTCCAATCTCAATATTTTTGTGTAAGGAAGGAACAGAAACAAGGGATCATTTGTTGTTTCTCTGCCCTTTTTCCAACGTCATTTGGATTTTTTTCTCATGGCATGAGGCCTTAATTCTCTCATAGAGATAGTCAAGAGCCCAACTGAAGCACCAGCTTCCGCTTCACTTTGGAAGAGGAACGTGCTGTCTCTAGCCATGTTAGCACAAGAGATATGGAAAGAGAGAAATCAGCGAAAGCTCCAAAACAAGGAACAACCCAAGGTAGTAGTGCTACAAACAATTATACATTTGGTAAGGGAGTAGTTCTTATGTTGGGTAATAGAATATGGTTAAACGAGAAGATGATTTGAATGCTGGCTCTTACCTCCTCTCAAGTTTCTAAAACCACATTATTGGTCATCTCAACTAAAAGGATTAATCACTTTGCATTCAACAAAATGGAGGAGAGAGTAAAACAACTAAATATATCTATTCAAAATATAACCTAGTCACTATAATTAGTCACAATAACACTGCTAAACGAATGTATAAAACTAGTTAAATAGTGCAATTATCAATGTTTCTCCGATAATTAACATATATACAATATATCTTTTGAAAGAAGCAAATTGAAGTATTAAAACTAACTTTCAAAAATTGTGGAATTAGTTTGATAACTTTATATCATTGCATAGAGAATTTTACAAAGTAAATAAACTAAAATTTGTGGCCTAAGAAAGTACCCTTTGGGAAAGTAAAAGAAAAAAAAGTTAGCTTCGAGTAAGCTTTAGATTGGTTTTGTAGAGCTAAAGTTGCCATCTTGGGAAACAAATCAAAAGCTTTCAATAAAAAGTCCACACACTGACCTCAGTATCCGGTTTTTTTATACGAATAATCCACCAAACTAACAACACAAAAACAGAATTATGGGAGAATAATTTGTGGAGCTTGAATTACCAAATTATTGTTGCATAATACAAGTTAACTCAAAACATATTGGTTAATCAATAAATAGAATTTGTAGATGGTTGTTAGAATTTTGGTAGTTAATCTACTGTAGATAGCTATTCTTTTGTGTAGGTTGCTATGTTTTCTTAATCTATCTCCACTGGTTGATCAATCAATTCCATGGCTGTTGGTCGATGAGAACTAAGTAGGACACATTTTCCTGGATGACTAGACTTATGAGTTATCACACCATTTTGCCTTATTCTTTTAACTTTTCCCCTTGGAAAAGCCTTCAGTATGCTTATAGACAAATAAATCTAAGTAACAAGTGGTCACGAAGATGCTTACTCTATTGACTATTTACTATGCCTATTACGGTCTAATTGTCCCACATTAGTAATAAGAGAGGTTGATGTGGAGTTTATATGCTTATGGACTCTCCCACCCTTTAAGCTAGCTTTTTGGGTTGGCTCTCTTGTAAGACCTATAACATATGCATGCCGTGTAGAAGTCTTCCCTCTCATCACTATTATGCGCCACAATTTGGATATTTTACAATATTTAAGAAGTATAATTTTGTGGATATTAATTGCCTCAGAAATCTACACAAATCTTGGTATTCTAAATTAGTGCATGAAATTACTTTATCAGAAGGTTAACTACATTATTCTTGGCTGGCATCTTATAGTTATATACTTTATATTATACACGACCCAAACACGATCGTTATCCTCTTGGCTGGCATCTTATAGTCTGGCAGGGGCATTTCAACAAACAATATACATGCATGATGCCATATTCCCATTAGTAAAACCAGCGATCACAAATTTGCCAAATCACCACCAAACCACAATACTCTTAACTCTCCAAACAATCAAATATTAATAGTAAACCAAATTTGAGATGAGAAGAGAGACTACCTTGTTATTGAAACCGTTGACGTTGGTTAGTTAGTGGCCTCGGTGACTTCACAATGGTGGCGTGGTGGACTTGCGACGGCCGAAAAGGGATCTGGGGGAGAGCGTACATTGACGGTAAAGACAAACGATGAGACGATAATATAAAGAACAACAATCGAACAAACCATGCGAAGAACAAAGAACAGAAGAATGGGACCGGAAGGAGGACGTTTAAGGGAAGCTTGAGTAAGAAGAGATATACCCAAATAAAAAGCTCCCACCTTTGGGTTGATAGTTACGAGAGAAGAAAGCAATCGCCTCTGGAAGTTTCCGTTCTCCCAGCCCTAACTGGGAATAAACTGAAGTCTCGATATGCAGATGTGGGGAGTCGGAGACAGACTAGAGTGACCAGAAAAGAATGGCAGCGGTGGACACTTAGCTCCTCTTCTTGATTTTTTGAAAGCAGAAGTTTGGCGGACATTTTGGGCGCCTTTTAAGATTGAGAATGTTGTTTTCTTCTTTACGGGGATGGCAATGTATGGGCCAAGTTGGGCATAAAATGTTGGGTCTAACCTCGACTAAGAAGACAAGTTCTTGAATTTCTCTTCGGGGTAAACACTAACTGTTTCTATTTTCGTGTGTCACCTTATGCTCGAAAACATCATCTATTTAATCGGAACAGGAAAATTGATCACTTCTTTCCGAAGGGACAATTTCAATCAAACTTTTGATTAAAGTTTAATTCAAGCTTGAACTCGATTTTAAACTACTTGACTCGACCTTTGAAATTTTTAATAAAACAATAACACCTATGTTTTCTGAATTTTTATTAAAAAAATTGAGCCAGTCAGTCTAATTGTTATTCCTAGAATCATCCCTTCAAATTTACATTCACTTTAAAATTTAATAGATCTAAATTTCACTATAATTTTCATTTAAATTAGACTAAATTAAGCTTAATTTAGTCTAATTTACTTAATTTTAATAATTAATATGTAATATTATTCAATAATGTTGAAAGTGTTGTGTGTTATTAGTATTAGGGCCTGTTTGGTTGAGCTTTTATCAGTAGGGTTTTTGTCAGTAGAGCTTTTTTGAGAAGAGCTTTTTTTAAAAACCAGTTAACTGTTTGGTTGTCAATTAAAAAAACAGCTTTTTAAAAAGAGCTTCATACAGTAGACTGTTTGGCAACATAAAAATAAAAAACACTTTTATTAATTTTAACTATATTTTATTTTATAATAAAATTATTTATGCT
>JAOSBK010000004.1:35446921-35460671 GCA_027568895.1 Erythroxylum shatona | reverse complement strand
CTGGTGAATTTGGTTCATTTATGGATGCCAAACATGGACAATCGATGGAGAATCATGTGGGAATTGATTTGGGTGGTTTTGTGTCAGCCAAAGTGAGAAATACTTCATCTGTTATTGCAATATTTGAGAACAGAACGAGATTGCATTCTTGGATAGATTATGAAGCTACTACGAAGAGATTAGATGTTAGATTAAGTCAATCTGGTGGAGTAAAGCCAATTGAACCAATGCTCTCGTACCCTGTTGACCTCTCAGGAATGTGGAATGATGATGAAGTGTTTGTAGGCTTGAGCTCACAATTGTGAGCGCAATTGTTTCCATGGTGTTAAAGTAAAAGCAGTTACTGGTCTGGTGGAGTGGAAGGCCACTGGCCACATCAGTGATGACAGTGAAAACTGTGGGTTTCAAGTGAGGAAGACTGTGAGTAACTAGTGATGGTATTGAGAGTGGTGGGTTCTAGGTGAATCCTAGATAATGCCTAGTCCAATGAAACTAACAATGAACAAATTGGTGAAGGCTCGCAAATGTCAACATATGAATTATATTATTTCGCGTAGCAAGTTCCTCATACTGTAAATGACATTGAAAAAACAATTACTGGAGATTGGAAATTATGTGATGGTTAAACAAGATAGGGATTTTTTTCATTTGGAAGTAGATTATATTTGCTTTAACAACATATTCTATGTTCTTTTTTAGAAGACTAGAATTTTCTAATGAAAGAACCTTAATAATAATTTGTATAATAATAATAATAATAACAAGAAGAAAATTAATTTTGTATAATAATAATAATAATAATTAAATAAAACACAGAATATAATAATAATAATTATTTTGGTCTTTTTGTTACTTATTCTTTTTTCATTCCAAGTTTATATTTTCAAATCAAACAAAATAATATAGATTCTTTATCTATTTTATTCCTTGAACTAAACAAAATAATACCTATTCTATCATATTTCTTATCTTTTCTATTCCTAATATAGAAATACTGAGTAATCTCTGTTGACAAATCTGCTTAAAAAAAACGAATAGTCATGGTGGTGAAAATAAAGGGACGCTCTTATACACGATAGAAATGAAGATAAAGAGTTGCAGTGCTTGAATACATTGAAACTCTAAAAGTTAAAAACATCGAAACTCTAAAACCATTAATAACTTCATTCTCTTATCAACCATTAATAATTTTATAGAGTCACGAGATAATTTTATGGGAGTATTAATAAAGGTATATCTATAATGTTATTAGCTTCCTTAATAAGCATGAATTTTTTTTAAACAATTTTTATTTTAAATAGGAGGAAGTGATAACTATTTTATTCTTTATTTATTACATTGAACCATTATTTGAACCGACCATGTCATTAGTGAATTACGGAACTTCCCACAAGTGCCGGTGAAGCGGAGGGTTGGTGACGGTTTAGAAGCTGTTGACTAGATCCTAACAGAAGTAAAGTTTCCTCTTTTATCTGTCTTTTTCTTGAGTTTTGTTTCTGTTATCATGTATTCTGCTACCTGGTTGGGTTAAAAAATAAGTTTTTTTGTTGCTGCTTTGGTCTTAAAACCAAAAGGGTTTCTTCTGTTTTTGATTTTGGTTGTATTTTGGGTGTTTGGAACTAAGGAAAATATCAGTATCTTCTCAGAAAGTTTAGTTCTTTGAAGCATGGGAAAGGCTTCGAGGGACAAAAGGGTATGTGGTTCTCCTCGTCTAATTCGAGTTAGAAAATCTTTCCTTGGCAGTCACATGAATTAATTAACTGGGATGCAGGATATTTATTACCGCAAAGCTAAAGAAGAAGGTTGGCGTGCTCGTAGTGCTTTTAAGCTTCTTCAGATAGATGAAGAGTTCAACATATTTGAAGGTCAGTACTATCCTAATCTCTCTCTTAAGCTGATTCATTTCTTTTATCTTGTAAAGAAGGAGTTGCATCATAACGGGGAAAATGTATCCGTATCGTGTTTTTCATTTTGTAGGAGTAAAGCGTGTGGTAGACTTATGTGCTGCACCTGGTAGCTGGAGTCAGGTATATTGGGTTTGATTGACCATACTATTTTGTTCCAAGAGCAGATGAAATTGTGCCGACCTTTCTGCAATTCTTCGTTTCATTCTAATTGATAAACTAGTCACAAACTCCCTGCAATTTGTGAAACTGATAGTTTCTGCTTAGCAGAGTTACCTTCAGGGAACTTGTTTGCTAAGTTTGATATGATAGTTTGAGATATTCTCATTGCAGGTTTTGAGTCGAAAATTATACATACCTGCAAAGCTCTCACCTGATTCTAGGTAACCTTAAAATAAACCTTTTCCTCCAAAATTTCATAGATCTATGAAAACTTATAATTCTTATTGAGACCTTAGCTTGATGTTACTATCTACCGAATGACTTATGTGAAGCCAATTGCTTAGTGGGTCTATTTCATTTGTACCAGGACTTTTGGGCAGTCAGTCTGTCTTTAGAATGAAGGGGAATTTTTCCTCATTTTAGTCTCATCAGGACTAGAATGTAGTGGTCAGATGTAATAATATTACCTTCTTACATGACATGTATGCTTTGTGATAAAATGATTACTTTGTACACTTTGATTGACAGGAATGATCCTCCCCTTATCGTGGCCATTGACTTGCAACCAATGGCCCCAATTGAAGGTGTTATCCAAGTCCAAGGTGATATCACCAATGCCCGAACTGCTGAAGTGGTAAGATGCTTGTTTAGTTCAAGTTTTCAGAACTTCACAATTGAATGATCAAAGTTCATGCTCACTAATGATTCCTTAAGCATGCAAATATGGACAAACTTGAGCTAAGCATTGATCAATTTTTGGCACTTTTATGCCCAAATATTTAACATAGATGTTGGCCGAGATCACTACTTGTGGTTTAATTTTTGTTCCTTTAAGCGCTTTCCTCCAGGTAATAGTAAATTAGTAATGTATGTAATTGAATGTCCAGTACAAAGGTAATGCTAAAAATAAAGTTAATTGACATATGAACTTCAAGGAGTAAGTGGCCATGTGATCCTTTAAAATCTGATCTCCTGGGGTTGTTCATTCCAATTTATTGAGTGCTCTTCTTCATTCCGTATGTTCATTCCTCCGGGAGTTCTTTATTGTGAATAATGACAATTATGTATATTATTTCTGTGCAACTGTAATTTATTCGTACTACATCACGTTGGTTCACTATCTTGGTATCCAGGTCATTAGACATTTTGATGGCTGCAAGGCTGACCTAGTTGTTTGTGATGGTGCCCCTGATGGTAAAACTACATAAATGGTTGTTTCATTATTTAGCAAATTGTGGATGAGTTAGTGTTCAATGGCATAATAGTTAATGCTTTCTATGACATCCTTGTGCTGTGTTTATTTGCAGTCACTGGTCTTCATGACATGGATGAATTTGTTCAGTCTCAGCTCATACTTGCGGTGAGCCCCCGACTTCTGCAACAACTAATGTGTGGTTAAGTGTTGGCACATGGAATTATATCATTGAGCATGTGTACTTCTCCTTTGTTACTTTCTAGTCCTTGTTTCTAGAGATGGTGCGAAATTTATTAAAGTTTATGCTACACTATGGTGGCTGACTTACTGTTTATGCAGGGTTTAACCATTGTCACACACATACTTCGAGAAGGTGGGAAGTTTATAGCAAAAATATTCCGTGGAAAAGATACAAGCCTTCTATACTGCCAGGTAGATAGGATACTTGTTTGACATCCCAGTTTTGAGTTCTTATATGATTTGGTGAATTGCATATTACTTAAATCATCAACTAGCATTCAAGGATAATTGATACCCGAGTGTTCCACGTATTAAGATGTTTTGAGTCAGGAAGGGAAGTAATGCTAAAATGTGAAAACATATTCATCCATTATGTTGATCACGGAAGAAAATAAAAAGCAAGATATTAGGCTTGTAATGAAAGCAGCCAGTCATCCACAGAACTGTTAGCAATTGAACAGTCAACTTCTCCATCTCTATATGATGATAAGTATTAACCATTCTTTTTCTGCAATCTTCTTTTATTTTTCAAATTTCCATTTTCCGCTTTGTGAATTTTTATTATTACTTGAATCAAATACTACTATAGTTGTAGCAAGTATTTGGACGGGTGCTAATACCCAAACTGCTACATTAGACTTGGTCTGTTTGTGTCTTACCAGTATGTGAGAAGGCTGTGCTGAAAAATAAAGCTTTTCTTATTTCTTCTGTTTGAGCAGCTGAAGTTATTCTTTCCTGTGGTAACATTTGCAAAACCAAAAAGCAGCCGTAATTCAAGCATAGGTAAGGGGATACTTTGTTGTAATATATGCTTTATACTCTCTTCTTGGTGTCTGCACAGTACATTATGCAGAAGCTGAACTCCGATATAGATTTTCAGGTGAACAAGGATTTTGTACATCTAGAACTATGCGTCACACTATATTGCTAAGAATGGAAACAACGTTTCTAGAAATTAGTGATTACTAAGCTTATTGTGAATGGTATGATTTATTGCTCCAATAACCTGAAAAAATTCTGACAGAAACTTAGATTTCAACACATTAAATGTGTCTATGGCTATAATTTGTTGCCATTTCAAGTGGAGATAATATGGATATGATAAAAAGCAAAAATGGTCTGACGTTTTGGATTGGATTGCTGAAGATATGCAGCAGTTTGCCGTTGTCAAGAAGGGTTTGAGTGGAATCCACATATCTATTAGGCATGCATACCTAAAGTTTATAAAATCAACTTGCAAAGGCAGGAATTATGCATTGCACTGAATGCCGGAATCTGATATTGTATTGTTAAACTTGCAGAGGCATTTGCTGTTTGTGAGAATTATACACCTCCTGAGGGATTTAACCCGAAAGACTTGCATCGCCTCCTGGAAAAGGTGGGAAGCCCCTCTGGAGCTGATGACCTAGGTATGTCAGCATTACCTTCCTTCTTTCATTTTTGTAGTGTGAGCACATGTGCATGCTTGCATGTAAAAATTTGTAGTTGTAATCAAGAACAAATCTTAGTTTTCCATTCTATGTTTCAGTAAGAACATCTTTTGAACTTTTATTGCAGATGTCATTATTTCCCCTTTCTCAAGGGATAATATCTTGAATCTTTCAACCTTTTGCAGTCAATGACAAATAAAATTCCTATGCCATCTCAGATCTCGTTTAGTCCCTGCTCTAGGAGAATCTATGACCATAAATGGCGAGATTTACAACTCATCTATCATCTTCTTGTGCTAATAAACATAATCATTGTGCATCGTTAAATATTATTAACGGTGGACTATAATCATTGTGTATCATTAAATACTGAAATTTTCTATGCAAAAGTTAAAAGTAAAAGGATTTTCTTTTCATGAAATGTATAAACAGTTGTGCCCCTGCTTGGATTTGTTTTAATAGGGCCAGTTGTTTCCAGTCTTAGCCTATTGTAAGTAAAACTTGAAAAAAGATTCTGCCTTTTGTCATATTGAATGGAACTTGCTTTTGGTCTTGGGGAAGATTATGAACAATTGAAGCAAGGGGTTTCACTATTGTGCTTGAATTCTCAGAGCTGGTTCTGCACTGGCCCTGTTATAGACTGGTCAATTGTTAGTGTTTCAATGTTCTTCACACTGTCTATGTCATGACAGATTGCAGCAGTGGGTGGTTGGAAGGAGCAAATAAGGTTTACATCCCATTTCTGGCCTGCGGGGACCTCAGTGGCTACGATTCAGACCGTTCATATCCGCTGCCGAAAGCTGCAGATGGCACATACCAGAGCTTGGATCCTGTACAACCCCCTATTGCCCCTCCGTACAAAACAGCTCTTGAACTGAAAAAGGCTTCTTCTGGTCAAAGCATACGAGAGCTTGAAAAGCTTTCCTTGGATACATAACATAACAAGTTTTGGGTTTTCTCTTCATGTCCCCATCACTATTTTTAATACTCGAGACAAATTATGTTAAGGAAGGTATGAACAATCCCATCATCTTATTTATCACTAGAAATAGACCACAAATCATTGTACCAGGGAATTGTCTCTCCTATCATTTGAGGATTGTTACACAAAAGTTTGTTATAATTGTGTTTCGTGATCAATCAGAGAAACAAAATTGTAATGAAACACTGAAATGAAGTGAAGGAACAAGTGGGAAACAACTAACTGACTGACTCACTTGGCATGAATCAAATGACTGGACCTCCTGTAATGTTGAACAGACAGGACAGTAACAGAAGGATGGCCTATGTCTGAACATGTCCGTCTCCCTTAGCTGTAACGATGTTGAAATCGTGTATTTGACGCGTATCCTCTTAAAGAGACACAAGCTACATAATTTCATTGAATTTAGACACGTAAATGGTCTTTAATTTTGAACTAATCACCACAGAGTTCTTAAATCTCAACATTTAGTTCACAAAACTTGAAACCAATATGATATCTAAAGAACACTAATCTGCAGAAGCTGAGTTTGGCCTTGACATAGAGGACGAAGAATTCAAGAACTCGATGCAATCTTCTATAGCTTCGGCTCTCTGTGAATCCACTGTGTCAGCAAGCGATCTTGATCTTGCCAAACTCTCCGACGACACTTTACCTGAAGATGATGATGTTGTCTTCCTTGTGGCGGAGACAAAACATAGAACTGTCGCCACTTTAGCTCCAAGCCGTCTTAAAACTCTCCCCGGAGACAGTTTTGAGCTTTTGGTCAGTCCAAAGCTGAAAATTCCAAGGGTCCCTACTCCATGCTTGAGAAACATCGATGGCTTCTTTACGTTGAGATTGTCAGCACTGAAACTCACTCGCTTGCTTGCTCTTTCAGACATTATTCTGAACCAGGAGACAGTCAGACAGACAAGTATGTGCGAGTGTTATGTATAATATACATATGAAGTTCCAATAACACAGGAGAAAAGGGTTCTGTTAGTGTTTATAGGAAGAGCTATAATGATGAAGTTGAGGGAAGTGAGAAGTGGAGAGTGGAGAGTGGAGAGTGAAGAGACAACAAGACCGTTTGTCAAGGCTGTAGGGTGTATATATTGAATAAGAAGGATTCAGATACTGTTACTTTCCATTCCTATTCTTGCACTAAGCGTTTTATGTCTAAAATAGAGTTAAATCAGGCTAACAAAAATAGCACATCAAATTATCTGTTCTAGTTACTATGTACTAGTTCTATTCTATTAAATTTTATCCATATTATTTATATGAGATCTACGTAAATGTGTGAATAAGATTTAGTGTATGTTTGATTCAGCTTTTGAGAAGTGCACTTTTTTCTAATACAAAAGCTCTTTTTTTTTTAAATGACTATTTGGCTGTAAAATTGAAAAATACTTTTTTAATAGATATAGTTTTTTTGACAGCTAAAATACAACTTTTTTAAAAGCTCAGATTTAAAGCTTCTCAAAAAAGTATTTTTCAGATAGATTTTTTATATCAATTAATGAGTCTATTTTTTAGTATTTTTTGTCCATATATTTTACATATAATTTTCACAATACTCACAAACTCACCTTTACGTTTATTTTGAGATTTATACAATATTATTTGACTTTTTTATATGTGTTAATATTTATTTTTTATATTAGTTTTATTTATGTTATAATTCATATAAAAATTTTCGGTTAAATATATTTTCATTTATGTTTCGTATGGTTTAAAATTATATAATAATTAATATATTGTATTTTGCATATTGTTTAATATAATTTAAATAATATTTATATACATAAATAATTTTTATTACAAAATAAAATATAGTTAAAATTAATAAAAGTATTTTTTATTTTTATGTTACCAAACAGTCCACTGTATGAAAATCTTTTAAAAAAATTGCTTTTTAATTGACAGTAAAACAGTCAACTAGCTTCTTAAAGCTCTTCTAAAAAAAATTCTACTGACAAAAACTCTACTGATATAAGCCTATCTAAACAGAAATTTAAAGGAAGATAATAGGAACACTGTAATCAAAACAGGAAATTGATACCAAAAAATAGAGAATCCTAACCCGTTCAAAAGATGGAATAAGATACCAAGATAATAAAGATTCCTTCTTGGAATTAATATTATTTCATTTTTAATTAATAAATTTTTTAAAATATTTGGATATAAAAATATGAATTAAATTATTATTCATGAACTAATTAAATCCGACTCAAACTAATATTGTATTATAATTTTTAAATTATTACTTTAAATTAAATTGTAATTAGATATAATTAAAATTAAAAAGTATATTAATAATATTTAATTAATTTCATGTTTATTAAGACAAAAAAATTAACAGATTTTTTCATAATTATTAAATTTTAATTTTATAAAAAATTGTTTTTTAATGTAAAAGCTCAAATTCCAATGTCAACTTGTTCACTTTTTTCATATGATGACTGTCCATTCCAGCTGTCCTCCTTCTACGTCACTGTCTGTTTGCTCTTCTCAATTTAACCAACCACGTCATCTCTCTGCCTCCCACACATGAGTCAAATCTTGTGTTCCATCCAATACAACATCGTTTTATTATATTCTATGGACAACAACGTTGTATTCGACACAAAACAGGTTGAAACAGAGTTATTAATATATATAATTAAACAAATGGATAAAGTGAAATTACAAGCGCCAGCCGCCAAGTTTGACTCTCAAAAATGCCTTGTGCTTCTACTACAACTATCGTCTCCAAATGCACCGTATACCCACATCAGAAATCCGCCATTAAAACCCTCAAGCTCTCTGTTTCTGACCTTCCTATGCTCTCTTGCCAATACATCCAAAAGGGTGTTCTTCTTTCTTATCCACCTTACTCCATCAAAGACCTCATCACATCTCTGAAACATTCTCTCTCTATCACTCTCACCCACTTCCCTCCCCTCGCTGGCCGACTCATCACCTACCAAAACGGCCACGTTCACATCCTCTGCAACGATGCCGGCGTTGAGTTCGTACAAGCCAAAGCAGTACACTTGCTTGTTAACAACATATTCTGTCACCTCTCGATGTTCCTAACTGTTTTAAGGAGTTCTTCACTTTCGACAAGACCCTCAGCTACTCCGGCCACTCCAAGCCTCTGGTTGCGGTCCAAGTCACGGAGCTAGCTGACGGCATCTTCATTGGATGCACGGTGAACCACGCAGTCGTGGACGGCACGTCGCTTTGGCATTTCTTCAACACTTTCGCTGAGTTTTGCAAAGGCGTCAAGAAAATTTCCAACTCGCCAGATTTCTCCAGGACCACCGTGTTCGATTCTCCGGCAGTGCTCAGGTTCCCCCCAGGCGGACCCAAGGTCACTTTCTCCGGCAACGAGCCTTTGCGCGAGAGGATCTTCCATTTTAGCAGAGAATCGATTCAGAAGCTTAAGCTCAGAGCCAACCATAACTTGATAAGCGAGATATTTGGTAACGGGTACAGTAACGGTAACTGTAATAACGGCAACACTAACGGAAAACACGAAACGGCAGAAGTCGGTAACTGTAACAATGGCAACACTAACGGAAAACACGAAACGGCAGAAATCTCGTCGTTTCAATCCCTTTGTGCCCAACTCTGGCGTTCCGTGACACGTGTAAGAAACCTCCATTTTTCCAAAACGACCACGTTCCGGATGGCGGTGAACTGCCGCCACCGATTGAACTCGCGGCTCGACCCCTACTACTTCGGGAACGCAATTCAGAGCATCCCGACGGTAGCTTCTGCCGGCGAGCTGCTCTCCAGAGACCTGAGCTACGGGGCGGAGCTACTGCACCGAAACGTCGTCGCACACGACGACAGTACTGTGAAGAAGGGAATAGCGAGTTGGGAGCGAGAGCCGAGGTTGTTTCCGCTGGGAAACTCCGACGGAGCATCAATCACGATGGGCAGCTCTCCGAGATTTCCGATGTACGACAATGATTTCGGGTGGGGCCGACCATTGGCCGTGAGGAGTGGCGGGACCAACAAATTTGACGGTAAGATCTCGGCTTTTCCCGGTAGAGATGGTGCAGGGAGCGTTGATCTTGAGGTTGTGTTGGCACCTGATACCATGGCGGGGCTTGAATCGGATGGTGAATTCATGCAGTACGTATCAGTAACCATGTGAGTGACCCGCATAGTAGTGAAAACTGAAAACGTGATGACTCGGGAAGTATTGAACGTGGTCGAACGTACGGTATCTACTTGGTCCTAGCTCTGAGGGCGTTCAATAAGTTGAAGGTGATGGATAGTAAGAGGAATACTTTGGACGGTCGTGATTTGCTTTTATAGCCTTTTCCTGATTAGATACATCCCAAGTAATTTGTATCTTTGATAAGCTTTGCATTGGATAATTATACCACTTGCAGCCTTTCGATTATCTAAAAATAAGGCTGCGTATTATTAGATCTTTTCGGATCTTACAGAAACTTTAACTAAGTATCGATGATGACGATAATATAAACTTTTGTTCCCGACTCGGACTGAACTAAAATGTCAACTCCATATGGAAGCAAAAATGTGTATGAACTCAGGTTTTGAGTAAAACTCAGAAAGAAGAGATATGCATTCACTTCACAGGACTTGGTTCACTGGATTCATCATTTTAACTACACAACTGACCATAGCCTGTGATCCAAACAATATATACAAGGAATGATCTGATGAACATGTCAAACAATCAAAGTACCTAAACCTCTCTGTAACGGCCTTTGCAGCCATATCAGAACAATCTACTAATTCTTGTTGAATCATGAATGGTGAACTTGTGGAGATGGGAAAGTACGTTTTAGCAGCCATTGAATAGGTCTAAGAAACTGAGCTCTCTTCTTTCGCCAGAACCAAATTGCAGCATTGTACTGCTCATTGCGTATTTTCTTAGTTGCGGCCCTCCAATCGTACTGTTCCATTTCTGTTCGTGCTGCTTTACCGATTGTTTCTCTCAATTCACGGTCGTTCAACAAAGGTTCTAGCTTGGCCAAGCAATCTTCAAGATCTCCAGGATTGAAGAGAAAGCCAGTTTTTCCCTCCTGCTCTGGGGGAATGATGTCTGGGATTCCACCAGCACGAGCTCCCATTACCGGAATCCCCGAAGACATTGCCTCCAAGACAACAAGTCCAAGTGTCTCCGATTCAGAAGGCATCACAAAGACATCTCCGCTAGCATATGCTTGCGAAAGCTCTTCTCCTCCCAGCATCCCGGTGAAAACTGCAGGCATTCCTGTGAACATTTTCTCTAGCTCCACCCTGCCATGAGAGAAGCCATTCCTGATCAGGTCAAACGAAGAAAATATGCTTCTCAGAACTATTTGCGATTGTCATTACCTATAAGGCCCGTCTCCAATGAAGGCAATTCGTGCTTCAGGAAGTCTATCCATGACACTGCCAAAGGTTTCACTTTGTAAAAAATCCAATGCACGAGCATAAACACAAGTGGTGTTTCGTAGTTCTGAGTGTACGCGTGTGTACGAGATGGACACAGAGAAAGAGAAAAAAAAGAAGAGAAGATCAAGTTGATACCTTTTGAGAAAATCCAAACTCTTCTCAACTCCCAGCCGTCCAACATGAACTAACAATGGTTTATCAGGTTCACCATTGCTGTTTAGACCAAAAACAGAACTCTGAGATGTTTCTGATGAATCTTTAACAAAATTGACAGAGAATAAATGAATTGACCTCACCTCAATCTCATTCTCATTTCATGACAGCGATAACGAGGATGGAAGCTTTCAGAATCAACACCCTTATTCCAAAGACGGATTTTATTAGCTGGAGAAAAGAAAAGAACGAACGAACAAAATGGCAGTCATTTAACTTGGTGTTCAACAATGGAAAAAGAAAAGGCAACATCCTAAAGTATGATAATTTGGCAAAAGATCATGTAAGGATGCAATCACCACTGTTAAAGATGAGCAAAAAGAACTCATTACAATAATTTAAAGTGGAAAGTGACAATGAACAGGGTGTCTCCATTCACCTGCTGTTACTCTAGCAGCTTCAAGATCCTTTGCAATGGCGGCTGACGGCACAAGCGTTAAATCAGCTGCTCTATGAAGGAATTCTGATAGGAAAAAGAGACACTATTGAGATCATTAATATCAAGACATTTGCAATCGCGATGGACTTAAAAAGAAAGGAAATGAAAGGCTTCATACTTATAACCAACCACATTGGCTTCACCAGCCAACTAAATGTGTATCTTGGGATGTACCTGCAACCCAAATCAAGAATCAATCTCAGGTATAAACTCCTGTCATATACAATAAAGAAGCACAAAGAAGGGACATAAACTAAAGTCAGCACACTATCTCAGAAGAACATAGATACAAGAAGACTTACACAGGGACGTGGGTGTGATAAGACATAACTATGGGGACGCACAGTAACTTTGCTATAGCGAGTGCACCAAAAACCTGGAGCAGAGATTGCAGATGGTGAGTTGTTCTTCCCACTAGTCATTGATCCTCAAGTTGTTCAAATGCAAAGCTTACCATTATTCCAGGAGAAGATGCATGAATTATATCAGGGTTAAATCGTGCCACCTCTGAAATTATCCTGGGACTAAGTGCTAATGAAAGAGGCACCTTTTGATACCAGGGGCAAGGGAAGCTGCAAAAGAAGGGACTTTGTGAGATAACAAGAAACCCAGTTCTATGAATAGTTTAACCAGCAGTTTAGACATTGAGATAGTAACTCCGATGTGCCTCAAGACGAGCTAGGGGTTTACTTCTATTAACATGTCCATTTAAATCATGTTATGACGAATTTAAACATAGGGATTAAGAGAATCAACCTCCTTGAGCCAATCAGCTTTGCTCCATAAAACTCCTGAGGCACTCCTTCATGTGTTGTTACAACCATCACCTGTTTCACGGTTAGGGAGCCGCATGGTTAGTCCATCAATGTGAAAATGATTATACCAGAAAGGCAAAGTAATGTCCATTACAACCACCTCATACTCTGTGAAAACCTCAATCAGGTAGAGATCTTCAGATGCTCAAAATATCAAAGCTATGGACATGCATCTCAAATTCAAAGAAGAAAACAGAGATTACCTCATCCCCCATTTCACGCAAGTACTTTATAAAGTTTTGGAACCGATTTTTGTACCCTGACACATATCTGCAAAGAGCAAAGAAGCCAATGTCATTCAATACCCAGATTCAAGTAGAAAGAATATCAACACTCATAATTCCTGATTCTGTCTGCTATATCAATGGAGGACTCAGCAACTGGAATTCATCCAAAGGACCTAACATAGGCAAAACTCAACGAGGCCCTGAATGGTTGAGGGGTTGGTAATGAGATGAGATGGAAAGTAACATATTTTCATCGTTTGGTTGACGGTTTGAATGGAATATAATGAGATGGAAGCGGAGTGAAATAAGAAACCTTCATTTCAGGGATTTAGGATAAAATGTAAACTAATAAATACATACTACCTAATATACCTTCAATAAATTTTCTTAATATCAATTATTTCTTCTAATTCTAACCTCCTTTTCCCGTACTCATTTGTTATAGTCCACAAAAATTGTATGTAATAAATAATATTTTTATATTATTTCTCTTTACCCTAATAATAATATTTTTATATTATTAATAATAAATTGTATATAATTAATAATAAAATGAAAATTTTTATTAATGAAAATATAAAATATGTAAAAATTATTTTTTGATTATTTGTATATATTTCTATATAAATAAATTATTTTAAAATATAAATCACATATAATAGAATAAAATATATTAAATAATTAATAATAATATTTTATATAATTAATAATAAATATGATATAATTAATAATAAAATTGTATAAAATTTTATATT